>JAGDQP010017473.1:0-38467 GCA_022664845.1 Lepisma saccharinum | reverse complement strand
GATATGTTAGCATGATCAATTGTGAAGCGTAGAAGTAATAGCGCTTAGTTATTCTTTGATCTTTTTGAAACAATATGTAGGGGTATTATTTGCCCGGGCAAATTTTACCGGGGGTAAAGATACCATGGCTATGATATTTTTACCCCCTTCAGATATGTTAGCATGATAATCTGTGAGATGTAGAAGTATTAGCGGTTAGTTGATCTTTGATCTTTTGAAAATAATTGTTGTGGGTATTATTTGCCCGGGCAGATTATACCGGGGGTAAAGATACCATATGATATTTTTACCCTAGGGTACGATTTGCCCGGGGTAAAGTTTGCCCGTTACACCGGCCCATAAGCTCTCACTAGCTGCATATGCAAGCTATTTGAGAGAATGATAAACCGCCACCCAATGTGGTACTTCGAGCTTAATAACTTGCTTTCCACTGACCAGTGTGGTTTTCGACAATATCGATGAACTGTCGACCACCTTGTGAGATTAGAGAATATTCTTCAGAATGCGTTCCTCCACAATGAACACTTTCTTGCTGTGTTCTTTGATTTAGAGAAGGCCTATGATACCACCTGGAGATATGACTGGGGTATTCGGGGCCACATGGCCCATTTCATTGCAAATTTTCTAACTGATACTTATTTTCGTCTTTGTGTTGGTGATCTTTCTCAGAGCGTTATTTACAGGAGAACGGCGTACCCCAAGGGAGTGTGCAGAGCGTAACATTGTTCGCCACTGCGGTGAATAGTGTTATGACTTGCATTCGCCCTCCTGTAGAGAAGGTCTTTTATATGTTGACGACTTGACGATTATCTGTAAATTTGCGAATATCAACCTCACATCTAGGCAGATCAGCTGACCCTTAACCATCTTGTTGACTGGTCACAGCAGACTTACTTTCGTTTTTCACTCACAAAGACAGTCTGTGTGCATTTTTTCCGTAAACGAAATTGTTTTCTGGATCCTGATTTTTTCTTGGGAACCGACAACTCCAGTTCGTCGATGAGGTACGATACCTTTAGTTTAATATTTTGTATAATGTTAAATTGGCGTCGTCACCTTCGCCACATTAAAATTTCTTGTACTACAGCTCTGAATTTGTGTTATGTTAACCCATTTGGTGGGGTACTGATCGTACAACCTTGTTGCACCTATTTTATCCAAGCTTAGTTATGGTTGTCACGCTTATTCCTCTGCACGATTTCTGTTTCACATACACTGGATAGTGTTAATCACGGAGGAATTCGACTCTCCACTGGCGCGTATCGCACAAGTCCTGTCACCAGCCTGTGTTGATGCCGCCGAACCTCCGCTCAAGATTCACCGGATGTACCATGTACTGAGTTGCTTCTCTTAAGATGTCATCTTTAATTGGACATCCAGCACGTAATTTAGTAGTGAACCCTGTACAACGAGGCATTTATGAACGCCTTGGTCATTGAACGCGATCACTTGGTGCCCGAGCATCTGAGTTATTGGAGAATTTAAATGTAGACCGTCCAACTGTCTGCCATGTCCGTTTCAGTCTCCGTCTCCCGTGGACAATTGCTCGTTGACGGCCTGATATATCTTTGTCAAGTCTAAAGAAATAGGAGACATCTATGATTGAGTTCCAGCAACGTTTTCGTGAGCTGCAGAGTCAGAACCCGGATTTTATGTATTTTTACTGATAGGTTCAAATCAGATTGAATCTGTAGGATGCGCGTTTATTTATAGATGGGGTTCTCATTTCTGTATGTGTGTTCTGTGAGGACACTTCTTCCTGCAGAGCTACTACAACAGAAGTACCAATTTTGTGCACTTTATACAGCGCGGATTTTTTACTGCCACATATGCTAACATCACAAGGTGTTCTTTACTATAAGTCATAAAAATTGCGTTTCTGTTGTCACTAGATGCAGAATAAATAAAATGCATTCCAGGAATGGGCATAACTGTGTAGAACCCAGTCAATACGGATCAAAGCATTAGCAGTTGTTATACCAATAGAAGAAAACAGGATCATCCAATATTGAATAAAACATAGGCCTTTACCAAAACATCGAAAAGCAACGTATTTAGACCAAGAGTCAACTTTGAACTTCATGTTCATCCAATCAAACGACAAACTAAGAAAAAATATTTCGATACTGTCGAACAGTTTTACGCCGCCTTGTTAAAAACACATCAAAGATTCATATTCTAAAAATTATAAATGTCTGTAGTAACTTACGCTTCTCCAACCGTTTAGGAAGCACCACCAAGTCACAACAAAATCTAAGCGGGACGAATAATCATCGAACAAGATAAGTTTACTAAAATGGCGGAAGTCGTAGAAGGTATGTAGAACGCATCTTCGTGCTAATACTTTGGCAAGCTATCTCTCACGAGGCAAAACCCACGATGAAATCGAATTTACACACACACATTGAAGCAGCCAAAGTGACATTTGATAAAATTTACACAGAGCTGTAAAGGCTATTAAAAAGTATAGTTTTTAACCAGATAGTTACAAACTGAAAATATAAATAAAACACTTGGCTTTAAGATACCTTTTACACACCGCGTTTCTTTCGCGCGTACGAGAAGGCAATTACAATGCGTTTTCTTATTGTACCTTTTTGTTCACGTACAGCATGTCGTGTGTGTAGGTTGATAAAACGAAGCAAGAGAAAAAGAGGTGAGTAGCGTTGCCAATGAAATTTTTGCATGCGATAGGGAAACATCTGAGTAATTGGATTCTCAAATACCTGGCAACACTTCCTACTCCTTCGGCTGAAAAATACAAGCTCCGTATATTATCAGTGTTTAAATAAATAAACGGTTCTCATTCTGTAGGACACGAACGCGTGTCTTTCAAAACGCGACAGTTGAAAGTGAGGCCGTAGTTGCATAAATGCAGCCATTTGCTATCATTGTTTTACAGAACGCGCTGTTTGTGCTGGTTTCTTGTCGCTTGAAAGAAACGCACGCCTCGCCAGTGATGAGTTCTTTATTATGATTGGTAATTTACTACTAGATAAACAGGTTGATTATCATGAGAACCAAATGTCGTACTCATAGTTTTTTTTTTATGAGAAAAGAAAAAGGAGTGTGGCAACCTTTTCCTGGCTGAATTTCTTCCTTAACCTGCGAGTGTTGTAGGGTTCAAACAGGATTCATCCTTAAAGGAAATCCTTCAAAATACGAAATGTATGTAATCAGACAATTCATCGAGGACATCAAAACTTTCAAGAAGGACAGTAACCGTGATGCAGGCAGAAGATAGTAGTAGTAACTGTACTTTAACAGTTTATTTACTCTTGGTTTGAGAGTTCGGCATACCTGATCTGCTCTGAAGTATCTTCTTGTAACCGGTATTCCCGTAGCGTGGCTTTCTGTGACGTGTGAGTTCTATAGCCAATAAATACATTCTAATTGAACCCCGACCTGGGGGGTCCTTTTATTAGATGAAACCAATCGGTGGGCTTGTCCGTCCGGTGCTTTGATATGACTGAATAACTTTGGATTGATCGCACGGTCTTCGAACCGGCGACGCATCTTTCAAATGTCTGCCTGATCAACTGTCGATTGTAGGTTCTGCGACTTTCACGGTTGTTACGGGTAACGAGTAATCAGGGTTCGATTCCGGAGAGGAAGCCTGAGAAACGGCTACCACATGAAAAGAAGACAGTAGGCGCACAAATTACGGGGAGGCAGTGACGAAAAATGATGATACAGGACTCATCCAAGACCCCGTATGAAAGCAATGAAGGGAACTGTTGCTCCATGGAAATCATCGTACCGGAGGTAGTAGGCATGAAGAAGTACTTTTATGTCGCTTACGTATAGGACACAGTCGCATAACTCGTCTGTTGGACCCTCCGCATTGTAATGAATGCAATGCAGTTTTCAGTATTCGTCACTTGCTTTTAGATTGTCCTGGATATAATCATTTTAGACAACGGTATGACATCCCCAATGATATGGCGTCAGTGTTAGGGATGAATCTGATGTTCAGAGAATTTCTATGTATATTCCGAGAGACAGGTCTCTCAACGTCTATTTGAGATGATTATGTCCATTAGTTATTAAGTTTTATGTTGTAATATTTGTCATCTTGTGAAGGCCCATTTACAGCCTTCTCATTTTTAGCTTGTTATACTAAAGGTCCTATACACCTTTAGTCTTTATTAATTTTTATATTGCACCTTTACACCAGGAAGATATATTGCTTAAGATCTCGGGTCTAATGAAGATATTTTACAACTTGATTTTTATATTTTATTATCTAAAAAGCTATGTGTAGACATGACAATAAGGGGCGTCGCCGTATCGGGACGGGCGTAAGCCATAATGCTGTTACCACCATAAAAAAGTTGCATGAAATTTCCATGGTGCTCCTACAAATCAAACCTAGAGAGTTCTAACTTTCAGAAAAGAAAGTTCATAACCAATTCAAGAGTTCGATCAATGCCGATTTTTAATTTTCTTTTTTGTTCATTATTGAAAAAGCTTCATTGTTATAGGTTTTCATATTCACAGCAACAAGCAAGCGATTTCAACAATGAAGAAAACTAAAATGAAAAATCGGGATTGATCTTACTCTTGAATTGGTATGAACTTTCTTTCCTGAAAGTTAGAACTCCCTAGGCTTGAATTTGTAGGAGCAGCATTGAAATTTCGTGCAGCGATAAAAATACATTAGACACATACAGAGGTAGTGCTGCCATCTTTTGTTGGAGATTGTTGCTTTACATTAACCTTAAATGAGGAGGTTCAAGAGAACATTTCAGACTCATGACTTTCAACTGGAGGGAGTTCAGACTCATCAAATAACAACAACTTAAAAGGCTAAAGGATTGCACCCAGAGACATGTTAGAAGACGAAATTTGAATATTTGCTGGAACTTTGCAGTAAACAAGTTTATTTGTCGTTTTTATATATTTTTTAAAGTAATGTATTGAACGTATTTATTTTAATCGTCTCTCATCGAAGACCGTACTAATCCAAGAAGGATCTATTTCTAACAACATTGTTGAATGTTTTTGCTTCAGTCATGAGAATTTACAGCAGAAGTAATAGGCTGTTCCAAAAACAGGGATAGTGCACGAAAGATTTGTGAGAATTCATTTTTACGAAATAATACCTGTGGAGGGCCAATACTTTCTAGACACAGAACAGTGCTTTATTAAAGACCTTGGTCACGTCCGGTGGACAAAATGTGATTTACAATGACCGAGTGAGCACTTCTACTCGAAATTCCTAGTCCTATATGTACTTGAGTAGAATTCTAGTTGATAAGGTGGATAGTCTTATTTCCAGTGTGTGTCCTACTAAGGGAGTATGTTGACAAAGATTTACTACTTCTAAATAAACCATATTATATAGGGCGTCGATAGCTGATTTGCGACTCTGATTACTTGCAATGACCATCATCTACACGACATGAACTTTTTCTCATGAATCAGTCAAGCGTGCTAAGTATCCACATAAGAAGCAATATATAAACTGATTTTGACGTTAGTAGATTGAAATACAGAAGTTAATGTTAAAATTGTCGCGTTCTCATTATTCCTCTGTATCCGCTGATTCTTTTCCTACGGATTCGCTGATATTGTTCTACAAAAGTTTTGGTCTAATGCGGTCTCCGCTCTGCTGTACATATTTATGTGCAATATGAAGAAAGTAGACTCTACAAGCCTTATGCAGCATCGACTTCCCAACAATTAGAAGAGCGTTGTTGTTTCCGGGACTTTTTTATTGTCTAATTTCCACGTTGTTTTGATAATAGTTCGTGTGTTCACTGTTTCGCACTATTTTCGTGCTTATCAAAAGTTTAACAATGAAATCAAAACATAGATAAATGAAAGGTGACTCGAGTTAGTCGTAGTACCAACATTGAATTGGACTTACGGCTTTGTGTGCCCAATAAAACATTTGCAGTTCTTTCTGGTGAAGAATACTCGGCTAAATTAATTTTATGTGGTGTTAATATAAAATTAGTATATAGTCGCCGACAGAACTAAACGACTTTGAATCCTATAGTAAACATATGACGTCAGGGTCGTTTTGTTTTGTCTTGAACTATAGTTTGTACTCTTCATAACACGCTTAACATGAATTTCTTTTTCTTTTGCAGAGTCCGCCTTCGGAAAGCAGCCAAAGTTCTCGTGAGACTCCGCCAGCCACGTTGCCTGATACGCCCAATTCTGCAGCTCCTTCTCTCCCCCCGTCAACCACTAGTGCAGTCCCAACAATGTCAGCATTTGAGTCAGTTACGTCCATGGCTGCCTCCTTGGCTGCTGTTGCTGCTTTAGGCAGTAATTCAAGTGCTGGCGGACCAGCCGGCACACCGTCCAATTTGCTTTACCCACAGTTTCCCTGGTACCTGTCTTCGCACTTAGGGTCCCGATATCCTGCCACAAAGGGTGATACGATCGAAGTGCCATCCTCCTCGAAACATGAACCATCACTGCCATCCACGGAGCAACCACTGGACCTAAGTGCCAAGCCTCGGAGCGCGCTTGCAGAGGGCAGTAGTAGTAGTACATTATCGTCCTTGAGAGTACCAAATCTAACAGACAACAAACACATATTCAAGTAAGTTGATTGTTAAATTATTTTTTCTCTATTTAAGGGAAGTTAGTTGTTTAGACATAGGGTACAAGTGATGGGAAAAGGTTTATAATTCAACTGCTAAAGTCTATAGCAGGACAGTGTTTACACCTTTAAAGGCTTTGTGTAGGTACAATGGTACGTCGGTTCAAAATGGAAACTTATTCTTAGCAATAAGTGTGGTATGGCTGGATAGGTCTCTTATTGGTGATCAAATTTTATAATTATGGGTTTCAAGTTTTCTCTCTCGTTTCATCTTTTCAGTTGGTAGCATCTGAGGAGTGATTGGTGCATATATAATTTGAATTGATCTAACTCTAGTACCATTATTTATTCTTTTGAATGAATTAATGTTTATTTTTCTGTGTTGCATAAACTTTCTTCATGTATTCATGTACAATTATGTTAATGATACAATTGTTATCAATTACAACTATGTTGATGATACACTTCTCACATAAACACTGTGGTAGTTCAGGTTTTAAGGGTCAAAATTAACATACGACCTAATCTAGGAATTGCCCATTCTGGGTACAAGAATAGCCCCTTCCTACGCCAACCTGTTCATCGGCAAGCTTGAACACGATTTCCTACAAACCCAACCGTTGACTCCTCTACTTTGGATAGGTTTCCTGGACGATGTACTAATGCTGTGGTCTCATGGTGAGGCCAGCCTCAAAGCGTTTCTGGAACAACTGAACTAGTTCCGTGTTGTCCAGTTCATTTGGTCCATCTCAAACACGAGTCACATTCCTTGATGTAGACAACACCTTGGTAAACAACACTCTTACCACTTCCGTTCATATAAAACCAACCAACCACATGTAATACTTGCATTATTCAAGTGCAGCCACACACACTCTACCTACTCCTATTCCAACACCAACCCGAATCCTCCGTCCTTAATTACACAATTTCGTTCTACACTTACCAAGATCAAACGAATTCTGCATTCTCACTTCCATATGACTCTGGTACAAGATCTGTTTTTCCGACCAAGCCGAGATTAGTTTTGAGCAGTCTCCCAATCTTAGAAACATCTTGCATCACACTAACCCTTCGACCCATTTGCCTTCAGTTCCCGCCCACATTTGTAACAGCGCTAGATGTGAAACCTGTCCCATCCTTATTACGTCTGCATCGATATCATCACAGCTACCGCAATGGTGACTTCACTCTACATTCCAAAGGAACCTGTCAAACTTCAAACGTCATATATATTCTAACCTGTACACACTGCCAGACATTCTATGTGGCGTAAACAGGTGGTCCTTTGAATCTCCGTGTAAATAGTCACCGCCACTTTTCCGTCACCATCAGACCCGATTCGCCAGTGCGTACACACGCAATTGCACAACACTAGCGACTTCGATGACAGTTTCCGTATCGTTATAATCCATATCTATATTCCTTATCCCCCACCACAAACACATCCACACGTCGTCTCTGGGAAGGAGCTTCCATTCAGGGCTTGAGAGCTTTTTTCTTTCTTATCTCCACGCCTACCCACACTTCCCATTCACCCCTTCCCATCCACGTTTTCTATACTGACTCCCACTTTTTGTGATTGCGGCAACCAACTCACTTTTCATTGTGTTTTCTATCGTATATTCCACTTTCACTGACTCCATTTACATATTAAATCTCACTTTTTCGGAGTCTTTTCTATAGTGTATCCCAGTATCTCGGACTGCGGTTTCTGTACTGTATTCCACTTTCCTGACTACGTTTCCCGTAGTGAGTGTCATTTTTTAAATTTATTATTATTATTATTATTTATTGTACCCAACTCAATTTTGAACACAAAACACCATTTCCAAAACTCGTTTCCCATCAGTGCTTGCGCACGCGCAGAACGTCGCCAATTGTTTTTGAGTGGACGTCCGCCATTTTGTTTTTCTATCTTCTCCAATTGTCCATGTGTGTTCAGTGAAGTTCTTCCTTGTCTACAACTGAAGACTGCAGAAGCATAAAATTTTAAGTGACTTGATAGTGTTAAGTGTGTACGTGATCTTCGTCAAGATACTACGTAAGTACAATTCGTTTCCTCTCTTCAGATTTCACATAATCACACTATGGTAAAAAGGAAGGAATTTACTTACAGCTTATTTGTTCCGTATTATAATACACAAATATACACAGGCTATTTCCATATTTCGGCAGAACTAAGGACAATTTGATTGATAGATTGGACAAACATGATAAAAATGCTTGTTGTCACTACCCAGTATTAGGCCCTTCCAAACATTTACACACTAAAAAGAAAAAACAATTTGCACTTGGCGAAACATTACCAGATCTCGTATATATATATATATATATATATATATATATATATAACTAGTACAAAGGAAAACCGGGAAGGCAATTTAAGGTAAATTTTAGACAAATGAAGGAGAAAAAAGGATTGCTTACAGATTACTAACGCACTAGATCACACACATTCACATGTACACACAAAAAAAGTCACTATATTTCGTGTATTCACACTTTTTCAAGTAGAGAAGAAGACAGCGAAGTTCACATGTTCACAAAGTACAAGTTTGAAGAGACAGTGGCGACACGTAGCGGACAAAACATCAAAACTGGAGAACAACTGACTGCTGTAGCGCGTAGATATCCGGAACTTAAAATAATAATAGCTATATAGCGTGTAAGTACAAGGTGGGATCGTGGGTCGAAATGTGTTGAAAATGCAGATGAAAAGGGGAGCTTAGAGTTATTGAAGGTTAAGGCCAGGTTTTATTTTCGTGCTCAAACCATGAATAAAGGCATTCTCCTACAGACGGCGTGTTGAGGTGCTGGTCGTAGGGGGTAAAATGTGGATTATGGCAACCAAGAAAGATAGATCAAAATTGGTATTGTGGGACTCGGTGTGCAAGGAAACTGGGGCATCCGGTTTGTTGATAGTACAGAAGTGACGATGGTTATTAATTCAAATGTTAAGAGCTCAACTTGTTTCCTCCCACATAAAAGGCATCACAGAACTTGCAGGTTAGGATGTATATAACATTAGGGGTGTGGCATGTGCCCTTGGGATTGAGGGTTTACCGACCATTAGCAGTATTGATAGTGATTGTGGGAGAAATGATGAAAATGGAGCAGACCTTACATCTGGGTCTCTGGCATGTCTATGCGCCGGTTTGGTGTGGTGGTAAGGAGGGATTCGTGCGAACCAAGATGTTTCTATAAAATTAGGTGGATGTTGAAAAACTAATCTAGGTTTGCTGGGGAATATTGATCTTGTGTCTGGGTCAGATTGGAGAATGTGGAAATTAGAGTGTAGGATTTGTTTGACCTTGGTTAGTTTAGGATGGAACTGGGTGATTAGAGCCGGTGGGTTGGATTTTTGAGAGGGTTGAGTGTGTGAGGATGCACGGCGGATCTGTTTGGTTACAAGGTTAGAAGGGTAGCCTCGGTTGACTAGAGCCTCCGGGAGGCGTTGGTTGTAAGTTTCAGCAGCAGAGGTGGTGGAATTCAGGCGTTGGGAGGGCAAGGGAGAAAGGAATCGCTTTCTTGGTGTGGTAAGGATGGGAACTTGTAGTGTAAATACTGCATATGGTTGGTGGGTTTTATGTGAACGGAAGTGGTCAGTGTGTTGTTTTCTAAGGTGATGTCCACGTCAAGGAATGTGACTCTTTTGTCGGAAATGGACCAGGTGAACTGGACAACACGAAATTGGTTCAGTTGTTCTAGAGACACTCTCAAGACATTCCTAGAACAACTGAACCAATTCCGTGTTGTACTTTGTGAACACGTGAACTTCGCTGTCTTCCTCTCTACTTGAAAAAGTGTGAATACACGAAATATAGTGACTTTTTTTGTGTGTACGTGTGAATATGTGTGATCTAGTGCGTTAGTAAGCCGTACGTAATCCTTTTTTCTCCTTCATTTGTCTAAAATTTACCTAATATGTATATATATATATATATAAACAATTGAGTACCGACAAAAGATGTTTGTATAAAACACAGTCGCCGTTTACGATATAGTACCCTACTCATTTTTGCCTTCGTCATTACTGCTATTTGTTCATTTTATAAGTTTGGTATTGCAGATTCAACAACAAAACTGACATTATTAGTTTTTATAATATGGACATTAACAGTTTTATTGTGAACAGTCTTCTTACATCTTTACAACTAGGTATCTTCTTCATCATTTGTAGAGTGTACAATTTACACATATTACAAATTTTCATAGGAAAACACAAGTACTGTGTATATACGTTGTAACGGGTGGTGCTATGCAAATCTAAGCATGACGTAAAAGTGCTACTTTCTTTATGAACACCGTTGTCCTGGAAGCCATCATCACAAGATGTCCTCTCAGAGCCTCTTTGGAATGAGCTTGGCTTGTATTTGTTGATTAATCTTTGCTTTATACTAAGAGCCAAAGCTTATGCTTATAAAGACTAAGGTTCCCGGGAATCAAGGGGACGGTAGTTTGTATAGTGCAATGCTAAATATTTACTGATAAAATTAAAAGCGTAATTTAAAGCTTAATCAATACTCTTAATTGAGAGAGCTCCATCCTCTCAGTATGGATAGACAAGTCGAAGTGCCGTTTCACTCCACATACAAGTACATATGCTAGCTTTTTATTATGACATTTTACACAAGACATTACATCTTTGTATTTAGTCCGGCTAAAAATCAACCAATCCGGATCAGACTCGAGCATCACCTTGGTAACATCTTAGTTATAACTATTTATAACAACAATTTGGATCAAAAGTGTCTCGTTGTGGACTAAGTTGTACTGGAGTTGACGTATTTCAAAGCTTTATATAATGCTAAGTGTACTGCAAAAGTTGCATATTGTTATGGTCAAATGTTTCTAACGTTTCGACGGCAAAAGATATTCTCTTCAAACTTAGATCTGTACAGGTTTCACTTTCACTACTGCTGCACAGTATCGATGGGTGTTCACAATTCTTGGTTTTAGTAGCCTTTTCTTTAATCAGGGTGAATTGTTAGAAATGAAAGGGTATGATATATCTTAGGAATAAGCAGTCCCTCCAAAACGAAATTCATACGAATAGCTGTCACTCGATGATCCAGTTGACGTATAGTTTATGCCCTTTTGACTAGATGGGTTAACAGTCTTGCTCCTTCTCCTCTTTACCTCAGGTTTAATCTTCGGGTTGGTTGGGGTTTCCAAATTTTGATTTTTGGATGTCTCTGTTGATATGGAAGGTTTAGTAACTGATTGACAATCAATCTCTAGTTTCGGTTTTGAGTGTAACTTGATGACTCTTGAGATTGATGGTGAAACTTTCAAATTGATGTAGAAAGTTACTTCCCAGCATTACAACATCAAACGGGATCTTGTTGATTACTAGCATATCCAGATTTACACGGTAGTCATCCGTAATCTGTACATTGGTGTTAAGTTTACCTCGGATTTTAATTTCATCCTCTGTAACTGATTTTAATGTGTATCGTTCGGAACCCATTACATCCAGATTTGCCGCAGGGTATTTCTTCTTAATTTCATCAAAGAAGGACTTTCTGAGCAGAGAGTGACTTACTCCAGTGTCACCCAATGCAATTACAGGGATATCTTCAATTTTCATCTGAATGAGAGCGTATTTTCCTTCTCAGCTACATTAACACATTCGACTACGGTATCGACGGAGTGTTCGCAATGGTTTGTTGATATTCGCTTGTGTTATTATTTATCGAAGAATCTTCAGTCACTGGTTGAATAATGAGGTCATCCTTATTTGTAGATACTATAGATTGTCTCCGATTATCTGACAATTCTCGAAGTGTCGTACTGGTCGTAAACATACAGATATGTGCTTGATTGTAACTTCCTCTTCCATTCGGTCTAGTCTTACCGCTGTTATCTGAACCATATCTTGCACTTCGGTTATAATAGTGATTCTCTCTCTGGTTGCCGTCAAACTTCATATCGTTTGGTTTATTCCACCTTTTAGATTGGTTCTTATTGTGCTGCTGCATACCTTCGGGATATTCCTTAATATCGTCGTGCGTTCTATAACGTATTGGTGTGTGGATTTCATTCTGTTTACCTAGAAATGTCAGCAAATCTTTGTTCGTATTATGGTTTGTACAGGCCAACATCTTTCTCATATTGTAAGGTAGAATGTCTACTGCTTCTCGAAATAGTTCCTGCCCGGTGATATCCGGGTTTCTTAGGGTAAGTTTAGATATGAATTGCGCGATCTCTTGTGCCATACTGCTGACGTTGGACCATTCTATCCTATGGTCTCAGTGCTCTCTTTGTACTCTCAGTGGAGTCTCGGCTGGCATACTTCTTTAAAAATCTATCGCAGAAGTCATGGTAATTGTGTACCTTGTCGTTAATAATGTGAAACCAACCTTCCGTACTGCTTATCATAGTTCTGGTAATAATGTACATGCGATCCTCCTCTTCAATGCCTAATGTTTTGAAGTAGTGAGTGAGTTCCTCAAGATACTTGGACGCGCATGATTCACATTACCTCTCTATTTAGGTACATGATATATCTTTAATGTTGGCTTCTCTCATCATTCTGTTCAGTTTAAGTGCAGTCATTAAACCTTGCACGAAATTAGGTATAGTTTCTTCTTGGGAAAAAGACATTACACTACTAACGTCTGGTTCCTGCTGTGGATATAGACTCTTCTCGGGTTCCTTCCCTGATCTCTTCATGTATCATATTTCTAATTATTGACGGTTTCTGAATTTCAGAATCGATGACCTTTTTAACATACTTCTCCAAACCTTCTCTCGACCCTTTCCCTGATCGTTCTGGATAATTTGAATATACTGTTGCTGCTCTTTCTCCACTCTTTGGATAGCTTCAGTATTTTCTTAAGGTCAACCTCCATGCTAGTGAGCCTGTTACTTGCGCTGTCTATGTGCATGTTCAATCTTTCTTTTAGTTTGGTGAAGTTAGCTTTGCATTCTTCACGATATTCCTTCATTTGATCTTGGAAATAAACAAATCTTCCTTTATATTATCCAGTTTCTTGTCACTGTGATTTTTCATGTTGTCTAATTCCTGATTATCTAATTTCTGGTTTTGCTTTACCAGTTGCTCGAGTAATTGTGGTAGCAAGAAATTACTATCTGCTCCAACTTACTTGCTGCCTGATTCTGACTCAGTCACTGTCACTTCTTATTCCAACGTAGTTTCAGTTCCCTTTTGCTTCCTTCTCTAACGGGTCGTTCTTGTAGGGGTATTCTCACCATCTGCCACTGCTCCAGATGCATCATTGGGATTCATGACCTCAAAATCCTCACCTTCCATCGTACAAATCGAGCCGTACTGTTGGGCGCCAAGTATGTAACGGGTAGTGCTATGCAAATTTTAGCTTACGACGTAAAATGAACATCTGTCGTTCTGGAAGATGTCCTCTCAGGGTCTCTTTGGAATGAGCTTGGCTTGTATTTGTTGATTAATCTTTCCTTTATACTAAGATCCAAAGCTTATGCTTATAAAGACAATATATACAGACTAAGGTCCCCGGGAACTAAGGGTACGGTAGTTGTATAGTGCAATACTAAATACTTACTGATGAAATTAAAAAGGTAATTCAAAGCTTAATCAATACTCTTTGAGAAATCTCCCCGGTAATCAAGGGAAGCCCTATCCTCTCAGTATTGATATACAAGTCGAAGTGCCGTTTCACTGCACATACAAGTACATATACTAGCTTTTTATTATGATATTGCATCTTTGTATGTAGTCCGGCTAAAAATCAACCAATCCGGATCAAGCTCAAACATCAGTTGGGTAATATCTTAGTATAACTGTTTATGATAACAGTTTGGATCAAAAGTGTCTCGTTGGAGACTAAGTTGTACTGGAGTTGACATATTTCAAAGCTTTATATAATGCTAAGTGTACTGCAAAAGTTGCATATTGTTATGGTCAAATGTTTATAACGTTTCGACGGCAAAAGGTATTTTCTTCAAACTTCCAGCGTTTGATTATTATTCATGAGGATACCTTTTAATAATTATTATATTCATATGCGTGGCCATTGCGCATGATTGTAAATCTTTACAACGTTACAAATCTTCATCAATTGTCCTCGCATTTAAGCAAGGATATTTCATAGTTATTGTTTTCGTACAGTGTATTTCAGTATCGGTTCTCCAGGTTATGGCAACATTGAGAAGACATTTGCGTGTTAAACTCGTGTATAGTGTTTTTGTCTTTCTTCATTTCGTACCTATTTATTTCTGTTGTACTATATTTCATAAAGTTTTCTTAGACGTTCGTTGCTTCTGAAGTTGTAAGTGATTATTACGTACGTCAAGTAGGTAGAATGTTCAGACTGAAATAGTTTTAAAACAGAAATTCGTAGAGGCGCAAGAATACTGCCATTCGTACTGATGTAAGAACAGCGTATAGATCTGTACTGCTATCGTGAATACCCAAGTTCACTGTTCATGCCTGTTCCCTCAAAATTACATTTTCGATGTAAATACTTCAATGTTTTATAGGGCCTCATGTTCAACTTTATCCAATTGAGATTTGATTTTGTTTGAAATTAATAATTAAGAGTTTACAATAATTTATGTATTCTGGATATAACGAAAAGAAATTTAAAGATGGAGTAGGCAAAGAAGAGGTCCTATTATTATTAGGTATGGGTAAATCCTTAATAACATTCACCTGTGTACCCATAGCTTATTTTTACTTTATGGGGGGTTTATTGTAGATCTGCCCAATTCTAATTCTGTCTTGCCAAGTGGTATTATATTAGTTATCCAGGGCAGTGAGTTCTTGCTTTGCATGCAATAATACTAATTCTGCTAGTTAGCATCAGATTTCCAGTAAAGAACAGAATCCATTTATTATTCTTCATCAGTCATACTACAAATATCCAGTAAGTCACTTTGCTGACTATCTTATTTTACTATCAGTACTATGTCAGAAGACTCTCAGCTAGATATTAACCATACGACAGTTATGCCTTCTAGCATTTCTCCTGATCATAAATATTCAATATCAAGTCTCATTATCAAAAGACAATAGTTATTTATAGTTTCTTTAAGCTAGCAATTATTGTTTTTAATAGAACGATACTCGAATCAACTACAATCAATATTACGTATTCTGTATCTACAAAACTGATTATAACTCTTTAAGTCAAAATTGGAAGAAGTTGATACGTAAGTAATTAACATAAGAAAATGTTAATTAATCACAATTTAAGTAGGGTATTTACTCATTACTAAATTGCAATAACGAATTGTTGCTTTCTTTTAAAACAAGAAATAGTAATAGAATTATGTCTCTGGTTTCAGCTTTTCTATAAAGCTTTTAACTAAATTAAGAAAGATGAAAAATTGGCTTCAGAGGAATTTGTATGAGCTTTTTAAGATCTTTTCAATTAGCTTGTACGCAAATTAATACTACTACTGCTACTGTGTAAATAAATATCGTACAGTGCTTCTAAATTTTTCCCATGATAACATCAAAGTTTATTTTCACAAATCATGATGATTCATTGCGTTCCGTGGGACTGTTTCCCCTGATAGAGAATGAAGGTTGTAGCTTTTTTACATTATGGTCATTTTTTCCTGTAGAGAAGCTTTCATTTGTTGATGGAATATTGACATTGTCACGTCTTCCATATGTATTTAATGTAGTTCTGTGAGATAGCAGGAATAATATACGTTAATAATTACTGCTAAGATGTAAGGGTTACTCGTGTATTGGATCATATTGGAAATATCTTATGTCCACATGAATGTGTAATGTTCTGCGGAATAGTTTTCTCTAGGAAGATTCAGAATGAGAATGTGTGTAGTAGTAGACGTGACTATTATGAAGCTGTACCAACACTTTGGAGACATGCGTATTTAACGTTTGACTCTGGATTCAGTAACTCATATTTTCCGTATATCTGTATTGGCATAGCAGAAGGGAAGTTTTTTTATTTCCCCGTGTTGTGTCCAATTTGTGGATGTTCCTGCTCATGGAAGGGTGTTGCACATGCTTGCATGTTCAAGCTACAAACGGTCGGTTATCCGTTATTTTTCACCTAAACAAAGCTGTTCCATACGTTGATCCTGCTATTGCGTGTGGTAGGTATAAAATTAAACTTATTTTTGTCTCTTCCCTTAAATTAATGTGTGGACGACAGTCTGCAAAACGGAAAAGTCAAGGATTTGTGTGTGGGGGGGAGTGACTTTGCTGGATATCCTGCGGCCGCGCGTGGGTCGCTAGACCGCTTTTCTCAACTAGACATCCCCTGGGCATTTTTAAACGTCACACTAATCTTTGTGGGGTCTCTGAAGGCTGTCGGTGTCAGTGTAAAGTACAGCTATAAAAAATTGAATGGATGTTTCTGTCTTCTTTAAATTCAGTTTTTTTTTATTTGTTAGGGGGAGGATATAAATGGTTTCCAATTCAGTATTAATGTCCGGAAGTTTTCTTTAAAAAGTATGAATAAACAGGTGGTAAATAGAAGGAATCCAGCCTTCTGATAGGTTTTTTTTTAAGTCACGAATAGGGCAAGCATCAACTTGATCCACAACTGTCCCTACGTACTAGTTAACCAACAAACTGTTCCAGTTCCTAGTTTATTTTATGTTGAGCAAGGAATAAGGTTAATTAGAATGAAGTATCAATTCTCGATGGAGATGGAACATATTAAAGGTGAACGTTTCGTGTTTATGCAATGTTACACATTAGACGCCATTTTGGTTTTAATAAGAGTGGAGTTGTACTGGTGTTACGGTATTCCATTTTCTGTTACACCATTGTGTACCTTTTTTTTTAAAAAAAAATGTCATCTTCAATCAATCCAAAATGTGATGTGCACTTCACACTTCTGTTGCACTTGATTAAATATTGCTGTTATGTTCGTGTCTTCAAATAGGCGTACATGTACTTAAAGACGTCTTTCATATTTTCCAGAGCAAAGCCTCGTATGAGCAATATTGCTGGTCGAAGAACTTACACAGAAGAGGAGTTGCAGGCAGCGTTACGAGATATCCAAAGTGGGAAGTTAGGTACCAGGAGAGCAGCAGTCATCTACGGAATTCCACGTTCAACCCTTAGGAATAAAGTATACAAGTTAGCCATGGAAAAAGAACGGGACCATCAGTTACAAAAAGCGCCAGATATCAAGCGAGAGCCTCAGGAATCGACCAGTCAGCAAGGGGATCAAGGAGCGGAGACGGGAGAGAGAGAAGAGAGTTCCAGAGCGTTGTCGATGCAGGATCTAGTGAAATTCCCTGGGTTTTCAGCTAGTGACTCTCTGAGGCATTTGCTACAAGGTAGGATGGGTGGGAAACAAAATGAGGGCTTGTCTATGATGTATCCATACCGTGAACTCTTGGGTTTGGAACATAGTGTTTTGGGACCATATATTTCTCAATTGCTATCTGGCAACAACCAGGACCATATCAAGAACTCAGCAGCTGTATTGGATAAGTCTGATATTTCAAAGTTTCCACTTCTGCCGGAACTGGTTCGTCGGATGACCGAGGAACGGCTGGCGGAGGAACAAAAACGACAGCAGATGAACGGTGTACATTCCAGTATCGGTGACATTCCCGATAAGAAAGAGAAGCCGAGGACTGCTTCTGTGATACAATCTGAAAAACTGGGGGGTCGTAGCTCGGAAACCTTATCAGAACGAGGAGGAGGAACCCCCACATCTGTTTCTTCATCAAATGTGATACTAAAAATTCCGTCCTTTAAACCATCTAAAAATGGGGTGGCCAGTGAAGAGACTTGCCAGCGTTTGGCCAAAGCTGAAACTATTTCTGATGTTGTGCAAGAGTCTAGTCAATCAATGATCTCTGCGGGAGTGAACAGTGGCTCGTGTTCACCAGATCTTGTAGGAAGCAAAGGTATTGGAGCTACTAGTGTGAAAGAAGTTATTGCAAAAAGCATCACTCAAAGGTTTCAAAACAGTGAGAATGAATCAAAGGTACCACAAACAAATGACGACACCACTGCGCCACCACTTAAAAAACCAAAACATGGAGGTGCAACAACAACGGTTGCTTCTCCGCATTCCCAACACAATAACGCTGCGGATGATAAAAATGCTCAAAGGTCAAAGTCAGGCAAGGGGACTAGACCTAAACGTGGTAAATATCGCAATTACGATCGGGATAGTTTAGTTGAAGCTGTGAAAGCAGTCCAAAGAGGAGAGATGAGTGTACATCGAGCCGGAAGCTATTACGGTGTGCCTCATTCCACTTTAGAATATAAAGTCAAAGAACGGCATTTAATGAGACCACGCAAACGCGAAGCCAAACAGCAGCAGCGATTAGAAGAGAAGAAAGAAGAACCTGAGAAGAAACCAAGTAAAATGAAGTACCCTTTAGCAGTAACACCCACAGTCAAAACGAAGCCTTCAGTTCTGTCCACTCCAAACAACGTTGTAACCCCCTCCTCCAGTGCAACAACCAACGGCTTGAAGATCCCGCCTATGTTCGATCCGGCATTGTCCACTTTACCTTACCCACCATTCCCATTTTGGCCGTCAGCGCCATATTTACCGTTCACCGAGTTCTCACAATACAGTGCGGAACAGTTCTTTGCATCACAAATGATGCAGAGACTACAAGAAGATGCCCGACAACATGAAAGTAATCCCTCTTTTAAACACGCCAAGGACATGGCGGAAAGTTTGTATAATACCCGAGGAAGCAGTTTACTAGATAATCTGATACGCTCTAGTCTAGAGATGGGACTTCCAAATAAACCGGTTCCAGACATGAAGCTAGACTCCCTTAGTGATAAAACTGCCCCAGAAAATATGTCCAACAAGGCTCTTCTGGATCAGTTGTGTAAGAACAGTCACTTCGCGCCCTTTTCTTCGCATTTGTTACCAGAAAATTTAAAAATTAAACAAGAGCCAGACGACGAAGACGGTCCAGACAGGAAGCGAGACTCCCTTAGTGATAAAACTACCCCAGAAAATATGTCCAACAAGGCCCTTCTGGATCAGTTGTGTAAGAACAGTCACTTCGCACCCTTTTCTTCGCATTTGTTACCAGAAAATTTGAAAGTTAAAAAAGAACGAGACGATTCGAAAAGTAAAGAAGAGTCCGACGATGAAGGCGATGATGACGAGCAGGAAGAAGAAGAAGAAAAGGGTAAGGTAAGTTGTAATAATAATAATAACAATAATAGTATACCTACTATCAAAAACGAGAATACGAACAGCAGCCCGAGCGAAACACAAGAAGCTGTTGATCTCTCAAGACCTTCGGAAACTTCGCAACCTGAATCGTTAGAAGAAAGTATGGATGATTCTTCAATGGACGCAACTGATGAAGAAGTGGAGCAGTCAACAGGGGAGGTTAATGGAGAGACTCACCCAGAAAGTGCCTGTGATAAGAAAGATGAAGAAGAAGAAGATGATGATGATGACACAGCCAAAGATGATGAAGACGATGAGGAGGAAGATGATACGCTGAGTACAGATTTTACCAAATCAAACTCAAACCAGTCACAGCGAGACTGACATTTTTCAACTGTAGGATTTAGGTAGAAGGTGAAGATATATCTATATATAATTATATATATATTAAAAGAAAAATTAAGGTGTTCTTTTTTTTTCTACTGAGACATTAGATTTCAAAATCAGTTATTAAAAAAAAAATCTAAGGTGTTTTTCACCTTGCTGTACTGAATTGTAAATGTTTTATGTAGTTTTCAGTGGATGACTCCGTTAGGAGTATTTCCGGTGGTATTTTTCACCAATTAATGTAAGAGCTTTTTGCATATTTTGTCAGTGTTTTTTCTCTTCGAGGTTGACAATCGTAATGTTGCCAAAGGATGTAGAGTATGTAAGGTGTTGTTCGACGAGACTTTCTATATTAATCAGGGTGTTACAGATGAAAATTGTAACTTGGGAAAATTTTTTACAAAAAAAACCAACAAAAAAAAAAGAGAAATTATTATTAAAATAGGTATCCCAAGATTCTTCAAAGCAGTTACATTGTCAGCTTGGAATACGAAAATTTACAGTGAATGAATTTGATGTAATATATTTTCCCTTTCGTATGAGTTCTGTTGTATATAGAAAGGTATGTGTGAGAAGATGTCTTGCTTGATTTATTCTGCGTATTATATATATATATTTGTGTGTGTTTATATACGAATTGCGTGCTTTAGAATGGTATACTGTTATTAGAAAATATTAAATTGTATTACCGGACTCGTCATAAAATTAGGAGTCTTAAAACAGGTTAAGAATTGAAGTACATTTTTACATACTTGACGTATGTATATGTGACTGTGTGCTTATGTAAATTTAACTAGAACACCATCATTTTGTCAGATGATCAAGTTAAAACATGATTGCGTATTTCCGTTTATTGTACTCATAAAAATGTACTAAATTGACTATTTTTATGAAAGATCCTTATTGAATTTCTTCACATGTAATGAGAATGGTTTGTAATGGTTGATGTGTGAAACATGAAAAATAGTGCTAGTCAGAAATTGAAAGGCTATTTGTAGTGGATGTTAGTTTTCTTTCAATCTATTAGTATTACTAACGTGTATATATCACGGAATATTTTGATTAACGTATAATGTTGAGCTGTTCCAACGTAACCAGGGTCATGTTACCGAGAGTAGATTATTACCGTGTTATCAACATTCTATAACTTGCTTTATAATCAAGTTATTGTTGCTTTTAGGGAGAGCATGCCTGAGACGGCTTTCGTTGTTGGCTCAATTTTCACGTGAAAAACACTATTTATTAATTTGAAACTTGTATATTTTTTTTTTTTATTTATTTATGGACTGAACAGACAACAATGGCTTTATGATGTTTTTTGGCGACCACTCTCCTGAAGCAGGGATGTAGAGAGTGGCGGCCAAGCTCTTTGTGTAGGTGACATTCCCCCATTTGACTGGTGAAACTGGGAAAACTTAGTCATGGTGCCCTACAGTAGTAGTCTACGTCTCTTTTTCCAACTTGGAATCAACGTAGTATGTATGATACGAGCTCTTCGGTTGAAGTCGGCTTTTGTCGGAAGTATTAGAATTGACGACGAAGTATGTTTAAAATGGACAGCAAACGAATTACGAAGTGCTTCGACCATGCCATGGAACGAACTTGAGTACCGACTTGAATTCTCCGACCGTAACAACTTGACCACGGTATTTCAACGGGCTTCAAAAGTAATTAAATTTATGATTCAGAATGAGCTAAGATGGGATTTTAAAGTCACAAATGTCGAAAGTTTCCTTATTCGTCGTGAATTAAATCTTGCCCAATCTGGTTGAAGGTTACTTATTGCAATTAAACTGTAGGATCTATAGAATGTGACATGCAATGTTATAGGGAAGTGAAGAGTTTTAAAAATGACTTCACTTTTCGAAAAATAATTCCAAAATTAATTGTTTTCTTTTTGTTTGTAGTTTATAAGATGCTTGGATCTTAATATAAAGTATACGATTATTATAATAAGGCTGTACGTCAAAATTTTACAGCTCTTGGATTGCGTAAAGTGAACCGAAACGCAAGTAAAATTCTTATATGCTAATGTGATTGGCATTTTGTTTTTTAATTGTTGCACGTGCCGTGCATAAATATTTTTTTGTTAGTTTTTGCAGATAAGTTAGTTTTTTTCGTTCTGATTTATTGAAAGAAGAAAAATTATGACTCGTATGTAAATAAATATACGCATACACACACACACGTACATTATACATACGTGTATAGATATTGCCTTAAATTTACATTGGTGAAGGTACAGTATTCTGTTTCTAGCACTTAATTCGTATATAATTAAGGGTGTTTGGAAAACGTGTTTTAGCGTGAATGGATATTGTGAAAGAATGTGGCTAATGATTGGTTTATTTCATTAATTTTATTCGTTAAGAGGGGAAAATGAAACTAAAAACTTCGATCCTAGATAATTACGAAAAGAAAAGAAACTGCTTTGAGAAATAATCTTGGGATACTTGATAACTGTCTGTGATGAAGCCAAATTCAAATGTATATTTTCTCTATTGATATAATCTAGTTAGGGTTTTGTTTTTGATATTGAAGTGCAATTAGAACGGTACAAGATATTGTTTGCAAAAACAGTAAAAAAAAATGCACCACCGTAGAAGGATAAAAACTAAAAGAACCGACCAAGTAACATCCCATTTCTAACAATAGTGGCTTCAACAATAAAAAGAAAAAAGAAATATATAGAGTCCCTTCTGTAAGTAACGAAAAACAAATCCGTTGTCAACTTCCTTATCGAACATGAAGTGACAAAACCAATACAAACAGAAACATTTGAACTGAACAGATTTTACAAATCCTCTCAAAATGGCCGATGCATTCCATCATGAAAACCAGATTCATTTTTCCACGAACATTCCGTCATGTGCCAGAAATACTGTTTTAAAATTTAAATAAAGAAAAAAGAAATTCTTGATCTCAGCCTGTATTCCAAGGCAAGATCATATCATAAATTTATATATATATAAATATATATATAATAAAAATATATATGTATAGTAATCGAAGCAGAGCTTCAAAAGCTTTATTCCTCCCAGTGGACTTTTGTGAATATAAAAGAAGCTTAGTGTTAGCTTCATATATGTGGACACACAACTGTCTTTAGTGCAATGCTATATATAAATATATATTATTTTTTTGTATTGTGATGTACAGGTGTAATTGTTTTTTTTCTCTGTTGTTGTTTTGTGTGTGATATTTTTCGTAAGATTTTAAGAAATGAAGTAGCGTAGGTGATCCTTCCGAAAGGCTTAAAAGAGGTCTTTTTAATAAAAAGAAAAAAAAAAAGCCATTTTTTGTGTCCGTTGAGAAAATGGTTGGAGTATAACGTTTTATCAGAATTTCGAGTGAAAATACATATAAAAAAAAAAAGATCCAATATGGCCTTGTTCTCTCTCTTTTTATTATAGGTGTTCCAAGAATGTGTACAGGTCATACAAATGTGTTCTGCTGTAACCATAAATTTTTTGTGTTGTCCTTCCATTAAATTAGTACAAAACACGAGAATGTAGTAATAATGGCTACGTACCAAGTGTTTGCTAAGTATAGTTCTTAAAATAAACACTAATTAGTGATTACGCAGCGACATTAAACAACAACAGGTGATGATAATATTGCTGCCTTCTTCCTTGGGTATTTGCCTTCATTGGGCAGTTTTCTCTGTTGCAAGAATTACTAGGCAATCGCACGGATTTGTGACACGGTGTGGCCATATCATCAAAAGGAAAGTAACTTTCTTGATAACATGTTCTCTGTTTGGGAGTAAATGGCTAGTGAAGCTTTCTACTGAATAATTGGATACATATATTTGAATTTAGTTATCGGTTATAGTTATCAAAAAAATGCTGTGTAGTAGTTTCTTTTCTTGATAGAAGAATGTCCAGAAATAACAATAGCAAATCGAAATGCAAGCTCGTATTCATATAAAAATATTGTGAACATAGTATAGATGGAATGTTTTTATTGGAGGTGCCTACACTTTGACGTATTCAACTAAATGAAAATAATGGGACCAGATTAGTATAGATAAATTGTGACACTATTATACAGACTAAGAACATAAAAAAAAAACACATCAATTGTAAATATTAAGCGTTCATTAACTTATTATTCAACATTCCAGTAGATTCTCTATGATAAACACCGCTTTATTTATTCAAAAAAATGGCGTTAGTACATCTACTTTGTTCTTATTAATGTATATACGACTTAATAGATTTGTAAAGCTCAATAGTACAGTGAGCGTAAGTTATGTTTCCCAAGTGCTAGAACTCCACCGTATAGATCTGAGCGATTTTCAAGGAAGTATCGAAATCTCCGAATGAATTTTTCGTTTTATTTTGAAGAGAGACCTGTTTTAAATATCTGCTGTAATTATTTGACTGAGAAAGGAAAACGTTTTTAAGTGTGATACGTTTATTTATAAATTTAGAAACTGGAAAAGAACTGTTACATTAAAAAAAAAAAATGTCAAAAACAGAGGCTATGGGTAGGCTACACAAATTGCCTTAATTGTGAATACTAATTTTTTTGGAAGGAAAGAAAAAAGAAAGAAAATCAGTAAAAAACATTTGTGATCTGTAGACATTCTAATCAACTCAGCAACCAGGACTACGTAAAGAACTAACAGCATCTTGTAAAAATGTATATTTTTACAACATTGAAGAGAGATAGGAAGGCTGTGATATGTTAGTAAATTACGTAATTGTTACATTTCATTCAGTCCAAAGATGGTGGGATTACAACTTATAAACTTAAGGCCTTGAAGTAAAAGGTTATACTTACTGTTAAATTGTTAAACAAATGATAAACTTTTTTCTGTGCAAAAGAAATTTCATCAGCTAGATGTTTTTTTCTTCACTTTGGTTCTTAGTGTATAGAGACAATAGTAGATTTGATAATTACTTTGTATCGTTCACACATTTTTCACAAGTATTTGTAGTTTGTCGAGAGACGAGGTGGTACATCGCTGGTATTCATAGTTATACTTCGTTAAATTTTGTACAGAGTTTTGCCATTCCACTGTAGAGGGGAAAAATAGTGTGGTGATGATATCCACTCAAACAATTTTCCCCCTCCTTTTTTTTGATTGTTCCAGTGACCCGAAACGGCACAAGATAATGGCCACTTGTGGGTTTTTTTATTAACTCATGTTTCTTATTGTAATAGTTGTAAGAGTGGTACACTACATACATACTTCCTTTTTTTTCCACCCCCATTGTACCATTTTTTCAAGTTGCCGTTAACTTCTGTCAGTTTTGTGTAATTCCTTTCATTGTCTGTAAACCTGTCTTAACCCAGGTTATTGCATTCCTTTTGTTATGACATCAGAATCTGTCGTTAATTATTTAAAGATCTTTTTTTTTTCAGTGATTAATAACTTAATTTCTTGTCTGGTATACAGTATCATGCACATTTCATTGTATGTCCATTTTTATTTTTTGTTTTGTTTTTAGCTGTTAAGAGTGGTACGTACTTTTTGAACAAGTATCCCTTAATGAAATATGGTCCGTTGTGTAATATTTGCCCATAAATTATAGTAGTTTTTAATTAAGACTTTTTTTTTGTGACCACCAACACTTGGAATGTGTACTGTTGCTGGGAGTAATATCAATTTTGTTCATATTTCTTCATCGAACTTTGGAGAGAGAGAAAGAGAGAGAGAGAGAGTTATTATTTTCTTGGTAAGTTTTGTTTCAAAAATTTTCACAGTGAATACTAGAGAGGCCATGTTAATAGTACTAAGAGATGCGTTTTGCAAGTTCAAAGGAGAGAGAAAAAGGAGCTTTAATCAACAAGATTTTGTTTTGTTTTGTTTTGTTGTGTTTTGTTTAAATATAACCTTGTAAGTAAAATGAAATAGAGCCTCAGAAGTTGAAAAATCTTGCACTCTATTCGCGGGGGGGTGCTTGCGCTGTGTTAGTGACATCACCATCCGTCATGAAATAGTTGAAAAGCAACTACACTGTATTTATAAATATCTACCATCCAGTAGTGTCTTGTTTTTTTTTTTCCTATTAGTGACAGTTTTTTAAATAAATGAAACTCTCTCCAGAGTCATCAGCCATCGCATGGCTACTTACTTTTTTCGCCCCCCTCCTCTGTCCCCCATTTTTAAATGACATACGATTGTAAATAAAGCACTGATTGTTGTGTACTCCATTGTTACAAGATTACAGATTTGATACCACACAATGTCCAAGTGTCACACTTGTATAAGAGAAACTTTGTCTCCCCTAGACACAGTTATGGATCATATGGTGTCGGGACCAACAGAAAAAGACATTAATCACATAGTATCGTAATTTTTTGAAGTGTTACAATAATTATAGCAGTCAGTATATAGCGTTAAGATATATTAGTTAAGGTATTTGAGAAATGCAGACGTTTTCAATGTTGATAAGGTACTGTATCACATAGTACTACACACATATACACATATAATAAATATACCGCTACGAGATAATGTAATGCTAGTTAATATAATATTGTAGGTTGTTTCTCTGCAAGTGTGACATTCATATTGTTATCACAAATTTTCCATATTTACAGGTTAATGGTTTGTACGGTACAGTACAGTTACAGTACAAGAACACTTTTTTTTGTAGAAAGTAATTTGACATAGCTGGTGTTAAGATTTTTTTTTTTTATTGAAGCTTGTTTCTTTTTCCTGTGCTATACAACTAGTGTAGCTTTTACATTTTTTAACATATATGTATATCTGTTTTTTAACTTTAAAAAGAACGTGGAACCGAAGGTCAAAGAATTTGGCAGAGAAAGGACCAAAGTACGAGTGAGATTTTTTTTAGTATTGTGAAGGTGATTGTGTGTGTAAGGTAGTTCTATAAAAGCAAAAATAGTAATGAGAACAATCCATAGTCATTAAGTAGAATTTAGTTGTTTCATTGTTGTTTTTTTTTTAAATAAAAAATAAAGTAGTATTCACATGGGAAGTGTTTCATCCTTGCGTCATTAATTCTGCCCAATCACGTATCACCAGTTTTGCAAATTCATAGATACCTCAGCTTCATGCTTTGAGAAGGAAGGGAGGCAGAAACTTGTAAAGTGTTAACGTGATGTGATTCGCTGGTCATGAACGTTTCCCATTTGAAAACTGCTATAGTGTATTATTCAGTGTTGTAAGCAGTGGATTATAAAGATGTTGATTTCGGTTCGACAGCTGTAGTTCAAACGTTGGTTCATGAATGTTGTACAACACATATATGGAATATTTAATGGTTAGAATTTTTTTTTTTTTTTCCGGGATGGGCTACATATAGTAACGCATCTTAATTTGATATAATCAGAGGAAAAATGGTTTTGAATTCCTGTACAGTTTACATTCTCTCCTTTTTTGTTTTTCATTTTTTTTTATAGAACCCTGAATTATTTTTAGTTCCTCTTTTAAAGATAGACTGAAACATTCCTAGTTATTTTGATTTCATTTTTTTTTTTTTAATCTGCCAAATTCTTTGATTTGAGAAGAGTTTTTATGTGGTGAAGACAAGAGTGGCAATGAAAAATATCGCGGAAGGTATTTCAAACAACTTTTTTTTTTTAATTTTTGTTTATTGTTTGATTATCAACTATTCGTGCAGCACATGCTTCGCTTAAGTTATTGTTAATGCTTTTTCTGAAGAAAAAAATCTGTTGTTTACATTTTCTGGCCTGTTTAGATCCCAGTACACTTTTCCATTCTACAGATCAGTTGTTTTTCTTCACTCTCTGGACGTTAATTTTTCAATGCACAAATTTTGAGAAAAATGGTGAAATAAATTTGTTGCAAGGGAAACTAAGACTCCTATATATATATATATTTAGACAGAAAGAAAATTTAAGAGATCTTAATAGTTGTGAAAATAGAGAAAACTCAAAAAGATATATATATATTTGCAATTTTTATCTATATTCATCGCTCATTTAATGAGTGTTGGGAATTTTTTTAAAAAAGAAATCATGTGAATTATATATGGTGCACCTACAATTAGGTACGTAAAAAATATATAAATATATATATATTCTTATATATATATGTATTAACATATCAAAATTTCTATCAGAGTTTGTGATTTCTTATCTAGTCTGTGTATTTTTTTCCTTCCTATTCCGAAAGAATGGTGTAAGAATTTTTGCGTGGAAGCGAAAAGCTAAAACTAAACACAGCAAAAAGAAGTGAATGATATATAGTGATTTTTTAAAAGAAGAAAAAAGTTTTTGAGTGTACCTATGTTACTAGTTGTTTTCACTGGTTGTGATGGTTTGACTAAGTGCATGTCATGTGGATTGAGCTTTTTTTTTTTTAATTTATTAAAAAAAATGTGTATGTTAGGTCACGTTTCTTAAGGGGAAGAAATAATTAATCGACTATTGTTTTCTTCTCATTCCTCACGGCATTGCATTGTGAGCGATCTCGTTTGAATTGGATTGGATCCTTGTGAACAGCTGGCAACTGGTTTTTGAGCTTAAAAAGACTGAATTTAGCCAGTATTCTTGCAATTAAATTGTTGAATAATTTTTATTTACAAAATTCTTCTTAAGTCTCAGTTTATAAGAAGAAAAAATATATAAATAAAACGGTTTTTAATGAAAAGCTGCATGCCATTGCTATCTGTCAAAGGATTCAATGAATTTATTTTTTAAAAAAATATATTTTTATTTTGGCGTTTTTAAAACAATGACCACATTCCCCTTGGTAGATATAAGGTTAAGATTATTAACTTTTCCTCTTTGTTCTGTCTGTTATTTATCGTCATTCTTGGTAGCTTGTTCCAAGTAGTTCTTTCCCCTTGCAGTGTGGGACCAATTCTTATGTCCTGTTTAGATAACACATTGAGAAAGGTTAGATAGTGTATCATTCATTGAACTTTTCCCCCTATAATTGTTATATGTGCCTGCACTTGATGAGATGTGTACGGCAATTCTCAAGTTTCCATTTTTTTCTTTCATCTGGTCGGTGAGATCAGTTTTATATTGTCCTATAATGGTTAAGGAAAAAGAAGCAGCCAAAATTTTTCCTGGAGTATCAAGCAGAAATGGATTTTTTTAAAAAGAAAAAAAAGTGATAACCCAGGTTAGTTTAAAAAAAGAAAAGAAAAAATATAGTTAGAAGCTTTCCACCACATTAGAGGTGTTGTGTGGCTGAAAGCTTTTACGTCTGTGTGGAAAGGTGTTTTTGACATGCTTGTGGGACGTGTTATTTTGAAAAAATAAAAAATTGTATATTTATATTGTGACTTTGGAGTAAATCAGTATTTATTACTGTCAAATGTCTTTCTTTCCACCTTTTTCTAATATTTAATTTAACAAAAAACTTAGGAATTATATATATTATGTCTCCAAGGCAGGGATGTTAACTTGGAATAAATGTGCAAGGTAAGGAAAAGTGTGAAAACACCCTGGTAAGCCGAAAACGGGTGGAGAGCGTGAGATCAAATGTTGAGTATGTGATGTGGGTGAGGCTGTATGGGTACCATGGCGGTCATCTTAAAAGCCACCATCTTGGATTTAGGTCGAGAATTATAAATGTGGTGGCCGTGCGGTCTGCGGCGGTAGGCCAACGGCTCGAAGGTCCCGGGTTCGAGTCCCGACAGGGGCATGGGTGTGTATTTTAATAGCTAAGGGACGAATCGTGGCTGGCCCATATAAATTAAAGTTTACCAAAATTTAATTATAAATTCGAAGAGCAAGGTGACCATTTTAGACTACCCCATTCCCATAAATTCAGGTCTTGAAGTTATTTTTCGCTTAGATTTATTTGCTTAGGGGAGTGATGCCCAACATACGGCCCGCAGGTCAGATCCGGTCCGCCACATATGTTGCATTTGTTTACCATAAAGATGTCGAAAGAAGGTTTCGTTCCCCGTCTTAATTTGTACATCAAATTAACTTGTCTCAACTGAGGAAAGACAAAATACTCATACTTATAGAATAAAATTGTAAGTACCAAAACTATTTTAATTCTTTGATTTTGGCCTTTTGCTATTTTTATGTATTTGTCCTCTACAGAACCAAAAGTTCCAAAGAAATGGACATACAGTATGTTCTAAAAGTATACACAATTAACATACATACAGACATCAATTATCTGTATATTTGAAGGATTTTCTTACGTTTGCGACATTAGTGTTTAAAAGCTACAATTAAACGACGCGTACGATTTGCATGCTATTTATATAAGAGGATTCTCCGTCCCGCGAAGATAGCGCTAAATTTTAATGTGACCCATGAGAAAAACAAGGTTGGGCATCTCTGGTTTAGGAGGTAGGGACTCTGAAAGTTAGGATTTGACATGTGCTTAATGTGACGGACACAAAGCAAGTCGTTTGTTCCAGTCCTGAACATTTGCGTAGGCAATCTGGAGGTGGTGTAGGTAGAGTTTTCCACTATAAACCATGTCTTTGAGATAGTTCCAGAGATAGAAATCAAGGCAAGTAAACGAGAAGCCACTCGATAGGCCCTCGCCGAAACGATCTAATATCTCGGAAGTTGAAGATCCAATCATTCTCGCATTTCTGGAGCGTAGTGCGGTACCAGTGAGGGGAACATGTTCTCGAGAAGGATGTCCAGGTATCGTTTACCCGGTCAAGTTGCCATGGATGAACACAGGCCCCACAATTCGTGTGCCCTATGTCCCACACTATGTGCTCGTCTATCCACATCATCAGTAACAGTGATTCTGTTCATTAACCTCATCGCTAAACAACCCAAGGAAAGCATTGCATCGCTCCAGAGCCCATTGTACAAACTAACCGCCACTTGTTTTCATGCAGCACCCGTAATACAGACTTCTTACTGACATCTAGCATCGCCTGCGATCGTGGAGTAGTGTGACTACACCAGTTTTTAGCCACTACAGCTTTATAATAAAAGTAAATAAGGATTGTGACGACTAGCACGGGCACCTCATGTTTCCAGTCAATCGTTGCTGTGTTCTCATCAACTGTTCCAGATTGTGAGAGACTCATTTATTCGGTGATGAAATGGTGAGCACCCTTTCAGCATCCGTTGTCTACATCGTTAGAAGGAATAGACAGTCCTTGTTTTATTTTGTTAGATTATTTTATATTTTTAGTACAAGACTGATGTATCAATTACGTGACCGGAAACTAATGTTTTTGGCTCTCTGATAAGCGTTACTGTTTAGAGGTTAGGAAGTTAAACTCCAAGTTATGTATTTACTTTATTCATTTTTTCTTTCGCCAGATCTCAGTTTTTAGATCCCCTATTTCCTAAACAAATAAACGTGGGTATAAAGTGATTTCTCTGGAAACAAGTAGCTTAAAAACGATACGTCGCATGATGATCTTCCCATTTAAAACTCGCAGACCTAAATCCAAGATGACCGCCATAGTCCCAATTCCCCCATCACCCACATTTTGGTTTCCGTCCCTCCACCCATTTTCAACTTGACAGGGTATGTATGGATTTTTGGTTCATTGTATTAAGAAAAAGCCGAAGTCAGGGTAATGGTTCACTCAGTACTTTCGCCAATTCTTTACCAAGATAAATAGTTTCTAGAAACAACCACCTCACGTTAAAAAATGTTACTGACAGTTGCTATTTTAATGTATGTGAACTTCGTATCCTCTATGCGATATTAAATTTGCACGCAAATCTAAACTGCTTGAAACGACCGAGATTTCTCTGTACTCAAACCAACCAGTCTAGGCGAAATGCTAAAGTACTTCCAGTATGATAAACTGTGCCATGTTCGTGAGAGAGAACTCAACATATAAAAGATAATGGATATTCAGTGATGGTATTTATTTCAATAATTACTAAGCATCAGACTCACATATAGTGTAAAGGCCATTTGCTTTGAAACTTTTGCATGGTGACCGTTGCATACTGAATTCCACAGACCTTTACATTAATGATCCAGATACACTAGAATACTTCCCAACTTCTATTTCAACACATTCTTCGCATATATAACAAATTTACCCATATACGTAGCCACCAATATCCTTATTTCAAGTGTGCTGCTACCGCCCATACAATTAATTTTATCTTACCTTTTTTCAAGTTTCGATTCAGCTACTATTTTTTGCAGATCCCATATCATCATCATACATGTTAATTCTCATTTTCAAAATAGCCCATTGTTATACAATATAACAATACATTCCCTCTCCAAAGACCTGACCTAACCTACCATACAACAGACAATGAGTTAACATAAAAGAAGACAATATTATCCCAATGTCCATCACAATCAAAGTATCTTCTAGGTATCCTCCTTGTGGCTTACATTCAGAGGAAGACTACAACATTCACATCAATAGGCGGTACAAACTGTATTTTCTTTATCGTCATCCATTCTGAATAAAAATTCTGTTGTTTCAATCTGATATGTTTTCTCCGAAATCTCTAGATTCATTCCTTTGAGCTTTTTCTCACCCAACTCTTCTGTGGTACTTCATATATTGATGTTACCTCCTCGGATATTATTGTGTACACTTCTGATACTGTTTCCATAGCCTGTTGGTTTCATTTATCACTTTACATGGTGTCGTCTTGGTGAACAACTACATTACTTACACTGCAAATTTTTATCAAAGAATCACTGCCTGGTTCTGTCTGAAATTACTTCACGTATCCTGTCTGTCCAATGTTTCATTGATTCTTCCCAACCGTTCAGAGAAGAATTCATTTCAATACTTTTCATTTCCTCATCGTTGTATTTTACGACCGTGTGCGAATAAGTGGAGTTTTCTCTAGGTAAATTCAATAATCTGTCGCCATGAACTTAAAACCTGATTCATTCCCATGCGCCCTAACATTGCATGAGGCAATCATTGAATTGTCCAACATATTGTGTGGCATCGATGCTGAAGCATACATGGTAATTGGATCTTCCCAGTTATCGGTATGGAGTTCTTATTTGTTCCCAATAGTCTTAATTGACATCTTTTCAAAGCATTGTGGTTACCTTATTGTAAAGTTCGCCAGCTTATGACATTATGACGGTCACCCGAGTCAGCCATGATATCTCTCTGATTATGGATCCTGAATTCTAACATCATTGCATTTAGATGATTCGACCAAATATTCTTGATTTATGAATGCTAGCCAAATGTCATTATACCAAAACCTGATTTTACCTCCGTCACTTCTGTTTTATTGTCAGACGGTTCAATACGCAGGGCATGCAGGGAGACATGATTTCTCTCCCGCAAAATTTACAATTTGTGATTGTTTCTCTGTCCTTATTAAAATCATACGTTGGTCCACAAGGATTTCTACTATCACTGATCGCGTATATAACAGCAGGGTCATTTAATATTGTTGTTGCCAAAATTCTACTTTCATTTGAATTTATTTTAAGGTCTAGGCAACTATGGCTCAGGCCGTATATGATGGGATGAATTGGTGGAATTAAGAAAGAGAGGAAACGGGAGTACCCCGAGAAAACCCACGCACACGGTGTTTATCCACCATAAAACCCACATTGCAGGAGCAGGGATCGATGCGACGACCCCTAGCACCAGAGGTGAGCGCTCCACCAACTGAGCCACCGTGGCCCCTACCAAAATTCTACTCGTACTTTCCACCGCTTCATGTTGACCTGCAGTTCTAATTGAATTGTCACTCATTAACCTTCTGCGCAAAGAATTATCTAATACATCCAAAATGAACTGATCTTTTAATGCCTCATTTTCAAAAGAACCAAACGGACATTTGTTCGCTTGTACCTTTCAAGTTGCTATAAAATCCTCCACCAGTTGTCCATGGCATTGTCTCATGTGGTGAAACAGAAATCTTGATGTTGCTGTTAGATTTTTCACCATATATCTTCGAAAAAGCTTTCTTCCACATCCTTGTACGATAATCCTTCTACTGATCTGGGACTTACTGCCTATTTGAGCTTCTTAATAACAGCTGCATCCACTGACGTCAATAAAATTACAAAGTTTTTTTATTTTCGTCCAGGATATCTCTGCAAAAAATTTCTATATCTTTCCAGATACGAATCAATACTCTCTTCGGTTTGGTCAAAAATCTGAAAACCGTACTGATTGCTAACCATGACGAAACTATCTCCAATTAATGTTGTTTTTCCTCGATTGCCAATTTGTTATTTTATTGTATGTGATAAACTTTGTATCCCATATGTGATATTAAATTTGCACGGAAATCTAAACTGCTTAAACAGTGACCGAGATTTCTCTTTACCCAAACCAACCAGTCTGAACGAAATGGTAAAGTACTTCCAGTATGATAAACTGTGCCATGTTCGTGAGAGAGAACTCAACATATAAAAGATAGTGGATATTCAGTGATGGTATTTATTTCAATAATTACTAAGCATCAGACTCACATATAGTGTAAAGGCCATTTGCTTTTAATGTTTTGGAACCTTTGCATGGTGAGCATTACATCCAACCAAACTTTAATGATCCAAATACAACAGAATGCTTCCAAAGTTCTAATTCAACATATTCTTTGCATATATAACAAACTTACTTACCCATATGTTTTTTTTTTCTTTCAGATCCTATAATAATATCTTACAAACAAGGTTCAAAATGGACTTTGTGTTGTAAAATGTTAATTAATTCTCATTTTCAAAGTTTAGCATTGTTATACAATATAACAACAGTGAACCCCTACTGTCCGGCCTTGTTTTCGTGCGCATATATCCTCTCAAAAGTAGGTGGTAAATTTTATAAAAAATAAATTTCGTTAAAGAACTACTAATGTTTTTGTTATTTCATGACAGTTTTATCAGTAATTCCGATTCTTCGATTACTTCCAGACAGAGCAAAACAGACTACTCAATACATTGTCATGAACCAGTTTGTCTTTTATGTTCCTCGAGTTTCTTCATCCAATGCTATTTCCAACTCTCTTCCTAGTAACATTTCCTGTATGTAGGAAGTTCTCGGGACCCTACTGTGGAATCTTAGTTTGTGTCCATTTCACGTGTTATTTTCTAATATGACTGAAGCAGGAACTAATTCATTTTCATTGATTAATTGGATTATTAACGTCCTAAACGAGCTGGTGAGTTTAGTTTTTTTTTTTAATTGGATCCGAACCACTCCGTTCAAGAGAGCCCGGCGGGAATTGAACCCGTTACCACGCGTACAGAAAATCTAGATTTTCATCTCATAAAGCTTGTAAACAATCTTGTAGGATAAAATGCTAATATGTTGGTGTTTTCTTACAGGAAGATTTCTAATGTTGAACTGGGATAAGCAACGTTGTGTAAGTAGTACAATATCTGAAACGGTGAAGTCATGCTTCAGCATTTCGAAGGTTTCTTAAGCACTTTTTCATAAGCTCCTGCTACACTTGTTTCATTTTAAAGATTCTCCTCAGTACCCCATGTCATGTAACATATACCATTACTGAATATAGAACATCAGCAGTTATATTTCCTGTTCTAGTGAAGAAACAACTTGTAATGTTCTATGTACAAGTCGACCGCGTTACCCCTGCACCATCCTACCACCTTGATATATTCTATGTGCAGTTTTCTCAATAGTTCCTCATTGTCGATATGGTACCTAGGAACGAAGCGTTGGTTAACTACCGTCCAACATCCTCTATCCCGGCCGCGAATTTTACATATGTGGATGAAAATCGCAACCGGAGCGGAGTTCAACCACCAATCACAATCTTTATAATATTTATCCTCTGATCTGCTGTTCGGTATTCACTGGTGCTAACTACCAAGTCTACTATGTATCAAAAGAACCTCGTTTGAGAGAAGTTGGGAGGTTTAAACTATAACTACAATTTTATCCGACCACTGCCTGTTCGCTTAACACTTAAGATGGTGCAACTTGAGTGGTCTGTCCTGCCTAGAATGAGTACATTTGAAAACTAATGCAAGAGGAAAACAAGTAATGAAAGTTAGTGACCATTTCAGAAAATATCCATTGCAGTGAAGGAACCTTCATGGCAGCTGCTGCTCACTAGCGGAAGATGTTGCTACCAGTTATGTAGCAAGGGTTAATATTTCATACTCGTGTAGAATAGTGTAAAAGCTGGGAGGCAGATTAATCTCGAGTCTAATTCAAGCTTTAATCGGTGATTTTAATTTTTAAATTATTGTAGAATACGAAGATACATTGTGCTAAATAAATAGTATATTATTAAAGCAGAATCAATTAGTACAAGGAGAAATCTACAATCTGAGTGATGACCTAATTGCTTATTAATAAATCAGTAGACCTACGTAGTAGGAAGGCTCAATATAGATGCAGTTTCCAAAACTACTTCTGTTGCTCACGAAGTGGCAATATATCGAGTATTTCTTTATATTAGCTACTTTTTTTTTTCCTATAGTGTTGCGTATACTGTTGTTTTCTTCCTTATTTCTGATACGTTGAATGCAGAATGTGATGTAAAGTCAAGGGGTGATATGAGTACAAGAACACACCCTTATGCATTGTGTTCTTGCGCTCACATTATCCCTGGATTTTACATCACATTCTGCATTCAACACATCCAAAATGAGTAAAGTGACAACATTTAAAGCACACTCAACACAATATAACAGAAGTACTTAACTAATATAAAGAATTACCCATGTCAATGACTACCGAAGACGACATCCTGTATTAAAACATTATGCAAGAGTATAAAAATATCTAATCGGTGAAGTTGATTATTGCTAATATCTTATATTCTTTCGCATTTCACACCGTAACTGCATTTATTTCAACGCAGTTTGATTCGCTTCCCGACACAGCTATCACTGTTGAAAATAATCCAAGATCATACATTATCCCTCGAGGAAAATAAATTCAGCAATCGTCCCAAAGGCTAAGAGTGTAGACAACTTGCCCGCATGGCATAACTCTGTCAGGTAGTCCCGGGAAATGGATTAGCATTTTGTAAATATGTTCCTTTTACCCTGATCACGACAATGATTGAAGTGCACTTTTATGTGAAATTGGAAGTGACTCGTACGGCATTCACACAGAGGAAAGCAGTATGTTCTTTGCATCACCTGCACAAAATATTTGATGTTCATAATTTTTATGTTCATTTATAGAAAACAACTGATTGAAATTTTGCGCTAAATTACAATCATTGTTCAAACCTCGAACTATGCCGTACTACCTACTGTGAAATGTACACGATCTGTAAAGAATATAGTGGTGGTCCTAAGTGTACATAGGCGTAATTTCGAGTTTTTCGAAGCAATTCTTACTTGATATAAAGCATAATTGATGAGCATTTTGCGACTTTAAACACTTCAACTGTAATCTAACATTCTTCCGTGAGAACTGAAAATGCCCAGATACCCATTGGTAGATGAACACAATGTGGATTAATAATTTCGATTTTAAAGAGGGGAAATCACTTTGTATTATTATTTTGGCAGTGTTGTCAACAAAAACATCCAGCAGTTAAAAAAAAATAACTGAGTATATACAAAATTGTTTTGTTTGTGTTGCACTGCTCTGGTTTTAAAAATTTGGTACCATTGTGTTCTCGTTGAGTACCACAAGAATCAATCAAGAAATCTGTGGCTCATACATCTTCGCCTCACCCTGACTTATTTTAAATTTTGTGTGCTTTACAGTACTATTTTAATGTACTCTTAAAAGTCACTCATAATTGCTCTCACTGCCGATATTTGAACTCAATATCTTCTCCAAGTAAGTACACGCTGTATAAGTTTGAATGCTGATTTCCATATTCTTGACCACTTTTGCTTACAGAGGCCAAAGCAGTAAACACTGAGCAGCGGAGCGAAGGATGTTTTAAAGATTTTGATTGGTTGTTGAATATGACTATGCCCCGGTCGCGATTATCACCCACATATGTGAAATTCGCATCCCGACCTGAGTCTGAGATCCATAAAGGCCATAAATATATTCAAATTCCATGTACAGCTATGGCCAAAGTTTTGAAGCACGCCTTATTGCAAAAATAAATACGAGGGTGGGTTGAAAAGTTTTGTGTGTTTAATATCTCAGTTTATAGTGAACATTATTTAATGAAATAAAAAAAACAATGTGTACCTTGACATCTTCTCTTCAGTTCTGGAATATCACTTTACATAGTCACCATCCAGTTCCACGCACTTCCTCCAACGGCGCACCAGTCCTTCCATGGCGTCACAGTATACTGAGGCCGATACTTTCCTGTGCCAAATCGACACAAGCGAAAAGTCGTGAGTCCACCACTATGACCCAACGATGAAGCAGTAGTTCATGGAGTACCGTCACAAATGTTCTCCCACTCCAAAAAAAAAAAAAAAGTTTGTCCATCTGCTGGAAAGGTTATGCTGACTGTTTTTCGATGTGAATGGCTCAAAACGCCCGAAAAAAAATCATTGTTAGAAGTTTGAGTAGCGTGCAAAAGTAGAATGTTATGTTTGTTCGCCGAAACACAGCCGGATCAAAAAAATCGTCGCGTGAGAATTGTTTTATTCTGTCACAAAAATCGGAAAATTGACTTTTTA
>JAGDQP010017472.1:0-38469 GCA_022664845.1 Lepisma saccharinum | reverse complement strand
ACGGTTTAATGTGCTCGCTCACCAACGTGGAAGCAGCCAAGTAGTTCCAAGTACTTTTCTCTCTTTCATACACAAATTAATGTGCTCGCTCACCAACGTGGAAGCAGCCAAGTACTTCCAAGTACCTTTCGCTATTTCACTCTAATTTAATACTTCCATGACTCGAAACTTTGTTATATTTTAAGTTACAACACTTTCACATACTTTGGGAAAGATTACATTGTTTTGCGCCGTATAGTAAAGTGTACCCGGATACTTCTATGTTTAGCAGCTGTGAACTTCCTACATACAGTAAATAAAAACTCGACCTTTCCACATAAATTATGAGCAACTCAATGGCACTTTAAATATTAATATCCTACTGCCTCTAAATACAATACAAACTTTATTAGGAATTATAGTAAACCCTCTGTTTCAATTTCTATTGCAATAGTGATTGTACAAAAACTACAGAAGAAAATCAGGTACACTTTACCTCAGGAAGATGCGATGTAATTTCTTGTAGCGATACTTTATTTTTTTTTAATATCTGATCATATCTTTATTTCGCATCATAAAACAAGGGCTTGAAAATTCCCTGCTCCATGTTAACATTTTAATTTTTAGCATTCCGGAAGCACAGTTGTCACCAGCGATGTGATTTGTAGATCACTGAGTGGAATTCAATAAAAATAGGACAGGTTCTAAGTAGGACGAATTGGATGAGAAGACTTGAATTCAAGAGATTTCCTGTGTGGAGTCTCTGACTCATGACGTCATTTTCATCCAATTGCTTGTTCAACGCTCTTGTTCAAGCTTTATTGCATCGTGTACGAGAGGCTTAAGACACGTTACAGATTCTCCTCCGTTTATTGTGATTAGAATTGAAAATGTTACGTTAATTTTCGTTGTAATTAGTAGTATGTTGCTGCTTATGTAGGGATTAATACTTTGTCCCAGTTTGCCCTTGTGCACATCAATAGTCACTTATTTTTGTCAATGCAACATATGTCGGGTGGGTAAGTTACCTACACCCTTAAACGCGTTGATTTGAATAAGTATAGGTCATGCTTTCAATATGTGTTATGCAACAGCAGTCTGGACTCTCGACTTTAATCGGATATCATGTACAGCCCAATTAATTAATTCATTTAGAAACTATTCGGACATGACATAGCCCAACGCTTTCGATAACGTGGAATGCCTATTGCAGAAATAGTGCCCAAATTGCGGGTCCAAGATGATGAGTCCTGCAAACTATAGAAACTCCTATGTTATATCAAAGGCGTTTCGGATGGACTTTAGATATTCCCCGAGTGAGGAATACACATTTTAAACCATTCAAATCAATACATTAAATAATTACGCCTAACCTAACCTGTTTAAATTTACTTTATTCTCCACTCATCCAAGTATAAAATTAACAGGAGAAATGTAATCTTTATAAGATATGTGGAAGTGTTAAAACAAAATATAACAAAGTTTCGCTTCATGGAAGTGCGAAATGAGAGCGAATAATGCTTGAGACTAATTTGCTGCTTTCGCGTTGGGGGTGAACATATGGTTTGAATATCAAACGTCATATGCATCACGTAAAAAATAATCTACCCTGTCTCTAACGAACTCGTAAGCACATAACTATATTCCATGCAATAAATACATATTGTGTGAATAACACGAAACTTATCAAATAAAAAAAGACTGAAGAAAGTTACACCAAATTATTTTATTTTGTGTAAACCATTCATCAGACACTTACATTTTTTTATCTACATTCAACATGAGCAATTTCGTACTTCGTCTTTTCCTCGAAAATGAAGTAACAATACCTTTGCGAGGAGATAAACTCAACAGCGAGTCAACTCGGTATTTCGTAACCAGAATGGCTCAAGACAATGGTGCAATAGAAACTGTGATTGGGTCTACATTCAAAGTTTAACCCTGGACAACTAACACGCGGTTAGCTTCACGTTCGTGCACTCGGGCGTAAAAAATATCAAGCTGATAAGGAATAAAGAGAACTCAAAACCTCAAGCGGCTTACACACTGGAAAAAATGTTAAACTTTACTTTAATGCCTCCTAGTCATTGGTTATTCTAATGGTTCAATATTTATTCCAGATTCTATCTACTGAACTATCTACGTTGGCAGTTAATGAAATATCAAAATTCAATACCAGTGAGTTTATTTTCCATTTCAACAAGTTATAGAAACATTGGCACAATGGTATACTCAGTCGTCTTACTCCCAAACAAACCGAAAAGAATTTGTAAACATTTTTTTGTAGCTTCGAAATATAAAATGAAATTCTATTTCTAGCAGAAAGCGTTTTAAAATACAAGGGTCGGGTAAAAAGTAATGGCAACATTGTGATAATTCGTGCCTGCTTTTATTGACAGAATATCACCTGTTACATTACTTCAATGTTATCGCCTCGCATGTGTAGTGTTCACTAGACAAGAAAGATATACATACACTGAAAAAATAGGAAACACAACGTTCATCATAAAAATGGAGGCAGCTGAGCTGCATCCACTTTTTGGGTTAACCTATGTTGAGCCAGTTTTCGGTTGAACGCTTTACTTTCTGTAAAATTTCAAAAAATATATATTTATATTATGCGTACTTCAAAGTGCGCTGATTAGTTAGAAATTGATAAAATTGTCAACGATCCACAGGGAGTTTTTCTACCAAAAATATAGCTTATATGAATGAATGTAGGGGTAAGATGAGGTAACAAGTTTGACCACTTTTTAATAGACAAGGGCAGGGCAATTCTACTCTTCGTAACACTTCGATTAATGATTGAATAGAGTATTCTTCACGGTACTCGCAAACTAACTTAATAGACCTTTGCAGAAATAATGTTTCTGCTTGTGTCTGCAGATTTTTTAATTGAAGACCCTTATCCGTGAGTGACAATTGGCATGTTCTCCTGTGTGTGCGAAGAGGATAGTTAAACCATAAGTAACGACCTATATGCTTATCAATGGTAGCGTATGTTTTGTTAAAGGGAAGAGTTGTACAATATGGGTACATTGACTCAAGATGTAAACGTTGACAAAACGTACTCTAGCCAATAGTGTTGAGACACAATATTTGTATTTATTGAGTGCTTCTAAAACTTTTGGATTAAATGTTAACCATCCAAAGCCCTCGTTCTGTATATATTATTACTCCAACAAACGTCCAGATAGTTAAGAGAGCCCTTAACCTCTCCATACTCTCTAAAATCCACTTTCGTATTGGGGCCCATAACAAGCAAATGAGTCTCTTTTTATTGATATGAATGTTGGAAATTTTACCATACAAATATAATCTTTCTAGAATCATGTCTAATTCCCTTTTGTCCTGCGCAAACCATAGCGAGTTATCAGCGTAGACTATGGCCTTGAGACTGACATTGTTAAGTGATATGCCATGCAAGTTTCATTTTAAGGCTAAGACTAAAGGAAGTAGCACAACATTAAAAAAAGTATATGACGACAAAGTGTCACCTTGGTTCAGGTCTTGTTTCATTCTAAATTCAGTTAATAAAGTCTTATTTACCTGTAATCGGATGGTGCGCACACCATACAATTTACTAGCTAAATTAATTAAATTTTGCGGAAATTTAAAATGTGATACAAGTATGGTAAATTGACAGATGGATGAGCTTTATTAAAATCTGTGGAAAAAAGATATAAAGTTGGGAGTTAACTGATGATGATATGTCTGTGTCACCTCTCGTAGGCTAGCTAATAAAATGTGAATAGCTTTAGAACCAGTTACCCTTGGCCATTATATCTAAGGTTTACGGTTGAAGCTATATCATTATCTTCTTATTAAGAATTTTCGAGTATGAATTTAACAGGAAAATGAGTCGAAAGTTGTCCTGATCAGCAGCTTTACCTTTTTTGAGGATGAGTAACCCAATCGCTTGCGCGAAGTCTACTTCAATAAGCCGTTCTTTTAGAAAATGATTAAACAACCTCGTTAACATGGGAGTTATCAAATTAATAATTTATTTGTACCAAAGTGTACCAAGACCGTCAACGTCTGGCGAGGCGTGGTCTTTCATACTAAAGAAGGATTCGGTAATTTCGACACAGCACTTCTCTCCTGTTGCAAAACTATATAAAACATAAACCTAACTATGTCTGATGCTATCAATGCATTTGCCTCTTGGTGCAGTAAGTGGGGACTCTCCATAAATTCACATAAAACTAAACTATCGTATTCCTTCCCCCTAAACATCGCTCACATGTCAACGAAATCCATCACGTCTCACCTTATCTGTTCATCAAAATCCAATCCGACCCTCGAAACAAGTCACATACCTTGGACTCACCCTAGACCAACACCTAACCTGGCCACCCCACCTGAAAACTATGATGACAAAGCGTACAATAGACTAAATCTACTGAAACGCATTACAAGAACCACATAGGGTCTTAAACTGGAAACAGTTCTCAACACATATAAAATATTCCTACGCCCGGTTCTAACTTATGGATACAATGCCCGGATTGCCGCCGACCACACATTCTACATAAATACTCGAAAGACATGCCCTTCGTATTCCATATAGAATAAAACTTCCCAGCCCAACCCAAAACCTATATAATAGACTAACTTTCCCACATCTCCTATATCACCTAGGAAAACTACACATAAAACATGTTACAAAAGACTCGAATCCAACCACCTACTCTTCCATAATAACATACTCTCACATGAACAGCAAAACCAACCCTCTACTCACAGACATACATCATTAACACATCTTTTCACACTATAGCACTACGCCATGCCTCCAAATCACCCTGACATACCATTCATCTCTGCATACACCACACCGATCATTCCTCATTATTTAGCACCTACATATTCTGCACAGTGACCACCTGTCTACATCACTATCTAGAGTAGTCCCTAGATCAGAAGGTCATCACTCATTCATCTTATTTGTGTCAAAGTGTTGTCTCGTCTCATGCACATTTAATCATTAAGCATTATTATAAAATTGCTTAAAAAGTGTATATGAGAAACTCATTATGACCTTAGATGAAAAGAATAAAGATTAAAAGATCCAGAATGAAAACTATTTTCCCACCCACCTCTTCCTCAATATCCACATTTCTTTACCAATCCTTTTTCAAATAGAGGTTATAGCTCATTGGCGGTGCTGACCTAGATAGAAAAAAATATGCAAAACATATTGGATTTCGTGAAGTAAAGATATTAGTGTAATAATTCATTTAAAGTAAGAACTAATTTTGTGTATTTAACTAAACCTATTTAAGCTACATGGATGGGGATAGCAGTAGACCGAGATACGAGGAAAGAAAAGGGGGAGGCCTTCATTCAGAAGTGGATTGAAAACGGCTGAATGTAATTATGATTCAAGTTAGGGAATTTCGAAATGTCGGAGTTCCCAGAATGTGGGAATTTCAAAAAGTCGGGATTCTGGATTGTCGTCTTCGGACGTCAACACCAAATGATGGAGTGTTGTTATTGCAGATATAATCAATTTAATCTTTTATCCTTACCAAATGATGGAAAACAACGGTACATGTAGACCGTCGATTTGTACATTTGCCAACAACACGATATGTTTTCTGAACAATTGACGAAACACTCGCTAAATAATGTTTTAGGAGTATTCCGGAATCGGAATGACAATTTATTTGATTCCGGAATGTCAGAATTTCGAAAAGTTGGAATTCCAGAAATCTAGTATAATTAAAAAAAAACTTGCTAATTGCAGTGTAAATGTTTAGTGTACAGAATTTCCTTCTAATGTAAAATCATCTGTGTTTTTAAATTAAATTTCTCATATAAAAATGTTCACTTTGCCTCATACTAACATATTTTATGACCCATTATTATAGAATAGTGGGAAATCTAGAATTTTCGTGGGCAAGGGCGCAGGTAGAATAGGCCATGGATAATTTCCCGCTAAGTGATTACATTTAGTGTAAATTTATCACAATGCTCAGTTTTATCATGGAATATAACATCTGCATTCCCTCAAAACATATATTTGTAGGTTGAAATAATTGTTAGATAAATTGTTGAAATAATACTATACAAAAAATAAAGCATTCTTTCAAGAGGGCGCGTGACTCCCTCTGGATTCGCCATCCATATACAAATTAGGTTGCTCGGCTGGCCAGGAGATTGGGGCGCCGCTTTCTGTGGAAATAGTCACGGGTTCAAATCCCGCCGGGGTCCACTAAACGCAGTGGTTCGGAGCCAACTTTACCAAAAACTGTAGGACTCGTCCTTAGAAGTCCACCAGCTCGTTTAGGACGTTAATAACAATTAACAATTAGATTGGTTCGGAAACAAATCGAGACTTTTTCTTAGATATTTAAAAAAAAATGCTACAAAAATTAAAATATTTTTCATTAGGGGCGAAATGTTCAAAGTTCGGGGGTGTCATCCAGAATGTGGGAGGGTGACACCCCCTACAGGGGGATTTGACGGAATCACTGGTTCCAACAATCGTTCCTTCTTCACCAGCTACCATTTCTCCGTTCCATATGGTTATTTCAAACTGTATTTTATAAATTAACTTTCCATAGCATATGATGATAACTCAGCTGTATAAATTCACAAACAGTGAATGCGGTGTCTTGGGAGTAATTTAAGCAACTTCGCATTTTGTGTTGATCGGTTTTATCACTAGGTGCTTATTTGTTGGCGTAGTAAACTTTTTACACGTTTAAGGAATACGAAACATGTCGACCCGAAGAGTAACTATATTTCGGAAACGGAAGTGCATAACTGACGCTTTAGTAAAATTAAGGGCTGATTTACACGAAAGCTTGTGTTGCTTACTTTCCGTGCGATTTAGCCCAAATTGGAACAGGTGTCATGTTTACCTTACAATAAAACACGCAATAAAATACATGTTTCAATTGGCTACTCACCCAAATCGTACGCAAAGCAAGCAACGAAAGCTTTCATGAAATCCAGCCCTAATACAACGAAAAATAATAATGAAAACAAAAACGCGTTAAAATTAAAAAGAAAATTATCAATGCATGTGTTCTCTTCTATTGACTTGTTTAAAAATTGACATTAAAATCACACCATATTAGTCAAAATAATCGCACTACACTAACCACCCTTGTAAAAACATTCCTGCTATACAAACAATAAAATAAAACACTGACGGCCATCAAACAATAAATACCTACCAGGAGAAGCCGAAATCAAGCTAGGAATAGAGCATGAAGAAGGAAAAGAAAACTTATCACACAAAAAAAAAAACTATCCGAAAACAAAAATAATACAAGTCAAAGCAATTAGCTCACCCTGTTGGCGAAATTGAAAAGTAACCATCCAAATGACGTCACTCGACTCAGAGAGAGAGTGTAGCCATCTTGTGCTTAAAACAGATCAGCACAGTTGGATCAAAACTCATTCTGATTGTGGTCTTTCCTTGTTTTCCTAATGCAATACTACTCGAATGCTGCTGAGATGGTCACTTAGATAAGTCCTATTTTTATTTTTCTATCTCCCAGGGTAGGGATGATGACCAGGGCAGGTAGCCTTGAGATGTTATGACGATCATAAAACAAGAAAAGTGCAAATTTCAGTTCTAAGGGAGGGAAGAGTTAAAAGGCAAACACATAATTAGGGACGACACTATGACATACTATAAACTTAGGGATGGCACGGTGACAACGTAAAGAAAGCAAGATTAAAAGTGGTTCAAGAAATTGACATCACTGGATTTAAATATGAAATCAGTTTCCTTCTAGCTTCTTTCATAGAGGACCTCGCACGCTAATTCGAGTCATCAGATTCAAAAGTGTAATAAGACCAGGATGTCGATGAAGAAAGATGGGGAAAATCCCCTTCAGCTCTTCAAATATCACCCTGAAGACAAGTGAGGATCGAGAGAGACCTGACTGACTGTACGACCTTGAAGGGTTGTACTTTTCTTTGTTAAAATGGGCACCAAACCCAGGTGTTTAATTTACCCCTATCAGATTTGAACTCATGACAAGTCATAAAAAAGCCAACTTGCTAACGACTTGACGGAAACCGCAGTGTAATGTACTCTAAGGTATCATTGCTTTTCCATATCTGAATTTTCCCAACGCAAACATGCGTTTTAATAAGAAAACTCGGATCGTTTAAGCTAAATTGAGTGTATTAAATGCTAATATGTATAATAAGTATTTATAGTAATTACACTATTTATTATTATTATTTAAATAATTCTTGGTCATAACTTGTTTGTAGAGATATTACAATTTTTGGAATAACTTTATATTTTAACAAATTCAATACAAACACGCTTGATTCACATATCAAAGTACATGTACTTACTAATGTTTGATTAGTTCGTACGACATATTTAGTTGTTTTTCTCGCAAAGCAATGAATTTATTTACCTGTTTCTCAACATCGATCTGGATTTCACGATGGACATATATGAGAGCTAGGCCAGTCAATCGATCTGGACTCATCCGGCTTCGAATCCAGCTTTTCAACAAACGAAGCGTAGAGAAAGTTATATTTCTCGATGCTCACATCTAAAGTGGTGAGAATGTGAAGGGCAAGATGAATAACAGGATATTGTTCAGAGTCACAAATGAGGAGCGCGTCCAAAGAGATTTATTTCCCTACTTTTCTTCTCTAGCGCGGCGAAACAACGCCAAACGATGCACCTCTCCAGCAACCTCCCTCATGGATTTATTCGCGAAAGGTGGCAAAATTTCAAATATTTCCTTTTGCCTCTCCGTACTTATTTCCTGATGAAACTGAATGTTCTCTGGAAATAACGATCACAAACTAACGCATTTTAAGTTTTCTCTCGAGAATTTACAATTTATATCTGTCAGGATGTTATCAAGCACAGGAATGTACACAGAACGTCTATAATACTCCTCGGGAGAGTCGGCTGGCACGTTGCTTCGGATGGTTTGTCTTGAAAACTGGCGCTTCACTGAGATTTCTATGGTCGAATCAATTGTTCGCATCATTTCTGTCGCTTCTTGGAAAAGAATACCGAATTCCATTTCTGCATTTCGTCCTTACGAGTTAATGCATCAGGTAGTACACATTCGCTCATCGTTTGTGCTTCGGGAATGATCAAGGTGTGTTTTTTGTAATTTATTGGCCAGAGGAGAAAACAAGGTAGATTTTTCTGTAAGGGTCACAAGTCCTATGACTAATTCTGGTGATCACATGGAATTCAAGAACTTGAATGCCTTTGACCCTGAAGTATCGTTCCAGGAAGAAATCACTACAAACTCATTATGAAAGTCTTCATACATGGTAAGAAATTGCGAAACAGCGTCGCATCGATCGATCCAACGCGTCTCAGGCAAAGACTTCAGTTTTTCCTGACTTTCCTCTTTTATCCATCCTTAACAATGTTTGACAACTCCCACGTGAAGAAATACATTACGTTTATTTGCTTTCTGCACCTATCAAACTGTCAGTTTTAAAACAGGAATATTGACAAACACTTGCGGACGGATAGAGTTTATAGATATTGTCTATAGATAGAGTCTATAGATATTGTCTATAGATAGAGTTTATAAAGATTATTGTCTGCCAATTGTTAACAAGAAGCAGAGATCGGTTTTTAGAACGGAGGGAGAGCGCAAAATATCGCATCTTGAAAAGAAAGAACAGAAATGGCAACCAGCCTTTCGAAGGTGAACATTTTCTGAGCAAGAGCGTCAATACTAGTAATTTCTTGCGATGTGTTGCTTCATTTGACTTCTGCAGTCGTAAAAAAAGTAAGGCCTACCTGTTTTAAGTTTTATTTTACCTTAATAATACAAAGTTGAATAAATCAAGAGCTCCAACCCTGCAATGGGTTTTATTTATATTTAAATTTAAAAAGTATCTTATTCTGGGGGGGGGGGGGCCGATCGCCCCCATCCCTGGATCCGGCCCTGTGTTGAAGATGGTAAAATTCTGTTTCGCAATTCCAGCACATAATGGTATTATTGAAAGAGTGTTTTCCCTTAGATTCTGTTGCAAGCTTTCTGATTGTTTAGTAAAATTTCAAAGACATGCCACGTGTAGGGTTGCCAACTCAAATTCTTTTAAAAAACATTTCGATATATTTCAGTTCGGGAATCGGACATGTAACAGACTACGAGCAAGAATAATTACTGCATTTACTTCACACTTATTTCAAACACAAGTTGAGTTAAAGCAACATACGAAAATCAATAGAATGCGCATGGTGTTTGTTGTGACGCCAAATGTAATAATGAATTATATTTCCGGTTTACAATAGTTTGAAATGGAAACAACATTTGGCATTCTATTCCATCAAAAAGTACATAACCGCATTTAGAAGTAAGTAATTAACATATTATTCACAACTGGCAACAATGGTTTCACCAGACCCAGAACAAGCTTCAATTCGTAATTTGAAACTACTGACTTTAAGATTGTGAATCTTCAGTCACAGAGTAAAGTTTCATATTTAAACTTTAATTGAAATGCTCTTGTAGGGAAATATCTATCAAAATCAGACATTAGGCATCCGGTTTGAACTTGTAACCGGACACTGGGTAATTGTCCTAAAAGCCGAACTGTCCGGTTCAGAACCGGACGTTTGGCAACCCAAGTCACGTGAAAAATTTCGTTTATAGATAAAAAGGAATCCTTGAACATTTTTGAAGCAGATACGTTCAACTGAGAAATACGATTGGACACAGAAAATAAAATGTAAAGTTTACGTTAATTTATACACTGTTGAGTGTAATTTTTAGACTTAATGATGTTTAAAGTCGTGTTAATCAGTAAAGAAAAAGTAATTTAAACTGTAAAGGGGCATTTATACTCGTTCAAAGTATGTAAATAAGTGTTTTTATCATGTGTATTTTTTACTTCATGAAATATGGTAGTCCTGTCGTAACCCAACCTACTCGGAGAAGATAGAGGCCAGCAGATGACAGGAAACGTCCTGTAATTCAGCCAAACCATCGACCTCCATTAATACGATACTGGACTGACTGCAGCCATTGAAAATTTCTTGAATATGTGAAGCTAGGGAGCGGAGAGGAAACTTATCTAGTTTGTCCACTTCTAGTCTAAACCAATATGTACCTAATTTTCGATTCGAACTCAGTTTTTTACGCTTGATGTCGCTGTGTGGCCCATTTTTTGTATTTATGTCTTAATTCTTGCAAAAAACGTAAATATTATTTGCAATATTTTCTGTTGTATGCACAGTGCGGTATACTCTTACATGAATAACTCAGGAATTAAGACTTGAATCAAAAAACGGGCCACACAGCAATATCAAGCGTATAAAACTGAGTTAGAACTGCAAATTTGGTCCACATTGGATTAGACTGGAAGTGGACAAACGAATTTAAATATTTGCTCTGGCGTCTATGTTTCAACACTAAGTAGTTACTCCAGTATAGTTTACGTAGAGCTCGATGAGACAAACTATGGACAGCGCGTATGAGAAATTTATAACTCAAACGTATTCGTATAAATAGTATGGAAAATTAATCAGCAAAAATTTAAAAAAAAATGTAAATATGCCGCAAATTTATCAGAATTCAATTAAATCAAAAAAGCACGACCTTTTTAACTACAGAACGGAGGAAATTTCAAGATATTTAGAAAAGGAGAGAGGACAAGATGAGAAAGAGGACATGCCATCCGAAAGCAGGACTACTACAGAAGAACCTAGGTAATCTGACCTCCGATGTTTCGACAACTCGCATAATCCGACCGTGACGAAGGTTTAGGAATATTGGTGGATGCATGTACTTATCCTTTAAATACTACGTACATACATTGTTGAGTCACTTAGCTGGTGATACTTAACAAGTGCCTAAATCTGATTCTTTGCTTTACGAGCAGCCTATTCATTGTTAAGGCAGTGATTTTTGGCAAGGTGTAAGTTGAGTTTTCCATAATTATCAAATGGATTTCTTTGAACTTTACTATACTCCAGTAAATATGTTTGCTCTTCTGATAATCATCCGACCATTCTTGCGTTCCGGCCATGCCCTCAGTCTTATACTGTACTGTACGTATATAACTGCTTCATGCAGATTGTGGCTTACAGAGAGACGGTGCCAAAAGCTGTAGTTGATTGAGATGAATTAGACCATCGTTCAGTGGGACAGAATCCCCAAAACGTGGCCAAAATTAAGAAAAGGGTTAGAACGCGTGAAATATAGTTCATCATGTTTTGTTGATGAGTCAAAATGATGAAAAGTAACAGTGAAATAGTCGTCATTATATAAGTTCTTTATCACATATAGTCATCGTTTAGAAATCACGGTCGACTTGCCTATCTTAGACACTTTCGCCTGACCTTCTAATGTTTAAAAATGTATCACTGTCTGCCACTTCAGCACATTTGATGAGACCCAATACATCAGGAAGAAAGTGTTTGTGTTCTGTGAGGTGGAGGGACGAGACTTGATAAGATGATCACGGAAACCAATAAAAAATGAACAATTTCTTCACAAGTGCGTTTGACATAATGTTAGATCAATGAGCTAGGACCTGTTGCACACTAGCCAGCATGTAGAACCAACGATACATCTCCACAAAGAGTTTTGTGGTTCATTCACGTACTGATCAAATGCAGCCGCATTTATGCCATGCCCGGAAGACATGCCCTGTACAGTAACTGCGAAAAGACGAAATTCCTCATTAAGACCAGTAACTTTTGCCGATTTTTTTGTAAGATCGCCGAACTACATTGCCATCATTTGAATTTTGCTTGCTCCCGGTTTCACGTAGTCAATAAGTAAATCGAACTTTTCTCTGAATTGGTTTTGTACACTTTTCTTTCGTGAAGCGTAGATAAAATATTATTGTAGGATATCAGCCTTTTTCACTTTTATAGCTTGGAGAATATTCATCACCTTCGGGGCTGCTTTACAAATTTTGTCCAGCCAGTCGGCATTTCTGCGTCTTCGACATGATTCAAGTTTTTCAAATGCTCCGTATTTTTAATGTAAACTCGATATATCTTCTGGAAGTTACTCCACAACACTGTCTGGATTTGGCACTTCGTCACGTGCCGACATTTCAGTGATAAATCGCTATCATATTTTTCTTTTTATATGACGAAAATTTCTAGTTGCGTCATGTTTTTATCCATTGCAACTCTACACGTCTGGCTGGGGATACATCAACAATGTAATAGCTTTTGCATTGCCTTATTACCTATATACTCACCTAATTACAAAGGTTTTCGATTTTCAGAAGTTTATTTTTGACATTTGGGCCACGTTTTCAGGATTCTGTTCCCCTGTGCAAAGGCATCATTTGCTGGAGGTGCTCACTAAGGATAATTGTCTGTACTAATCCGCTTACTATTATTGTTATGAAAGATTTGCTACTCCTGTTAAGACATTGTCCCTTGAGTAAACAGATTTTGTATTGAGTGACCTCCACTAAAATTAAATAAATGAGAAGCAGTCCTTAACCTTTGGTTGTAGGAAACATCTCCAATTCCCTCGGTTATATTTCATTTTAGAAGTTCAGGGCAAAGGAAAATATAATATTGATAAGATCATTACCTGAGATACATTTGCAGCGAATAACAAGCGTCAATGCTTATATTTAAAAAAAATCTGGAATTGTCTAAAAAACGTTGAAAATTATTGTATAAGATTTTATTTTCTTCCACTGATTGAAGGTAGAACTAGTATGACACAAAATTAAAAAAAAAATATTTTGAAAGTTCGTAGTCGGCACAGCATTTGATACTGCTGAACAGTTAAAAGGGCATATACAGACACACAGAATTGAACTAAGGGAGTCAGCTCATACAGTTGAGAAAGCAAAGTCAGTATTACAAGAAATAACAGGTCAACAGTGACAGGCGTTCTTCAGAATTAGCCTATCATGAGAATCAAGAATGGTAGTATATTTATTAATTTGAACTTCTTTGTTGAGAAATTCAAAAGAGCGATTTACGAAGCGTACAGTGGATCAGATTTCAGGTTTGCGACATATTTGCTAAGAAATTGTGAAATATTTCAGAGATGCCCATTCTCCAGTCGGACATGATCTTGATAAAAAAAAAAATAGACAATAACATTTAAAATTAATGACATTTGAAATATAAAATTCACTCGATTATCCCATCAGTGAGATATGATCACAGGAAAGTTCATATTGGCTAAGAAGTCGAAGACCAGTGTTGGCGCATTATGTAGAGCATTATCGTGATGAAGTGTCCAGAGACCAACGTTTTCAACGAACAGCATCTCATAATCCCTGTAAAAATCATTAGTGATAGATCGACTCAGAGACAGAAATTCATGTACTACTCCGTCACTATACTACAAAAAATCAGCATGCCTTTCACATGGGAGGGGTCTTTATTTGCATTCTTTAGTTTTATATCTTTTGAAGACAATGTACTAACTATTCTTTATTTTGTTCTTCTTCTGCCTTCTCTTTTACTACATTCTCATTACGCCTCATCAGCGTCCAACTAAGTTTCTTTTTAATCTTCTCCATCACCAACCAGTTACTATTCTTCCAAGTATAGTCTCATGGCAGACATGAATCTGTCTCACTCTGTAACTGCATTTCAGTTTCTACTCTTTTGTGAATCCTGGTGACCCGCGAAAGACCTTACCAGATGCATTGTTAAATATTAAGTTTTAAAATATATTTTTCTTTATTCCTTTCTTAAATTTCTTGTTTATTCTATGTTCTTTCACCTTTCCTAAAGACCTAAGAGACAAGTGGGAGTTAAAGGGAAGGAGGTCCGTCGCCGGTCCCTTATGAAACCCTTTAACTGTGATCGCTGAGTGGAGGTCCCGGGAGGCGAGGGTCATGGAGTCTTCTGGGGCAAAGAGTTCCGGAGGTAAAATAGCCCCCATCCGGATCTCCGGCGGGGGGCTGCTCCAGGGGACTCTATGAACAAGGATAGATACAATGACGGCTCGTTGCCTTCCACCAGCCAAGGCAGTCGGGAACCTGATCCTTACGAAAAAAAAGTTGAGACAGTACATAGCTGAGTGGAAGAACAACATTGGCGTGAGGGAGATTCCCATCGTATTATGGAGAACACAATCCAGCAGCTCGAATCAGAAATACAGTCCGTTGACCTGACGAGAAGGTCCCCTCAAAAGCATCCCCCGAAAATGACTCGTCCTACTCCTCGAGCATTAGATAATTTGGAGACAGAAAATTAAGAGAGAAGAGTTATAGAGCCTGAAAAGTGATTTAAGGTACTTAAATACAGAATTATATTACCACCTACTTAAGAGCGGAATATTAACTCAGAAAGAAGACAGAGAGTTAAACCCTAACAGGGTGGAAGAGGAGAAATTAACCGAGAAGAAAAACGAGGAGGAGGAAGAAGAAGGGGAAGTAACCGAAAAGAAAGATGAGGAAGAATGGGAAGTAACCCAGGAGGAAGAAGTAGCAGAAGCAGAAGGACACAGAGGAATAAAATGGAAGAAGGTGGCTATGGTGACAGCTACATATGGCTTATGGTTGTGGCTGAATTTGTGAGAAGAAAAGAAAAGCGCTGGAATAGTCAAGAGGAGATAGGACGACGACTGTAGAAAGAATTGTGTTTCTTAAATTGTGAAACAATCGATAACTCTTGATGGAGTGGTCTCTGATCAGTGGGGAGCACTTATTGGTTTTACTCGTTATAGAAGCTCAGTTGCGGTAAGACACCAAGTTGTTGAACTACTAACTTTTCATTGTACCCGACCAAGATCTATGTGTAAGCGAGATTTTTGCATACCTACAGCACGAATAGTGATTCTTAGCAGCTTCTGAAGAATATTAAAGGGCATTCATGAAATCCTCATTCCGCATTCTCTAACAACATCTTTGATCCTAGTAAATTTGGACATTGTGTCCACAATGGCGCATCAATGGTTGGAGAAAACATGTCAGGTGTTGAACTTAACAAAATGTCGGGCTGCATATTGCACTGAGAATGTGTCTCAGCGAGGCATGAGCCTTGTGTATGCTCAGTATTCCATTCAGGTGTGCTGGTTTGCTTACTGGTAATTAAAACGATAGAAGACTACTTCGTTGGATAACACGAATAGAGCTCAAAGACACGTCGATTATCACTCATATGATAATATATCTGTTGCTAGTCAAGTTGTTATTGGCGGATATTCAGATCAGTTAACTGAACGTAAATACTCATAATTTTGTTATAATGCAAGGATGAATTACGAAGGACTTTATATGAAACCAAAAGGAATTCTATACATATTAGTGGAAATGGAAAGAAATTAACTGAAACGGAATAAATCGCACCAACCATTTAAAAGTTAAAGAAAGAATGAGAACAATATTGAGATTGTCAGAAGATTGTACAGAGAGAGTTAAAATTCGTAAAGCTTAATAAGAGGAATTTCTGGTTACGTTTTTGACAACAGAGTGAAAATATTGTCACATCTTATAATGGTCTTTTGTTCGGTGCGTCAGACTTGACGCAAGGCCCGCAAGACCTTTCCATATCAAGGCTATTCAGGTCCGGAAGGATTTCGCTCCACGCCAAAGGGGTTGGCCTCAGAACGGTACTGCTCGATTGGTGTAGAATGGTTAGTGTGAGACGCTCCAAATGAAGACCCGAAGGGAAAAGAAACAAGATACCGATCGGAAAACACAAGCAAAAGAAATCTCCAAAAGGACTACTTGATACCTGAAGAAGCAGTCTAGTGGAGGAGTGATAGTACTTACGAAACGACAACTTTCCTTCCCCTACCACGGTACGAATGCAAGGGTTTAGAATGGAACCGAAACACCTTACAACGAGCGATGATGCTCTAAAATGGTTTGACGAAATATACCAATGACGTGGTTCTAACACTAATCTCGCACGTGTCTGAATGATCTGTAAATGTGTCAAGGCTGCAGGAGAATTTGTAATTAATATACACAACGAAATAATTCTGATAACTAATAGAATGCCACCAGTCTATCTTATCAATTACTAATGATCTTTTGGAAATAATACAATTCTGCAACTCTTTCAAATATATTCTACAATTTATTTATGTGAAAAGTAATCTTAGATGTTGAGAATAAAAATTATGTTACAATTGTCTTCAATACTAATGATCAGTCTTCTTATTTTCCTGATTATTCAGCATTTGATGGGGGCCTTTTCCCCTCCAAAAAAGTAGAAATATTCAATAGAAAGTCATCAATGTATCTTTAAAACAACATAATGACATGAAGTTGAAAATATGCCAAAAAAAATATATACCATCAATTACTTTAATGCACAAAATAGTTCTTTTGACTAAAAAATGCTTCGTGTTTTTAGAGAAATACAATCAAAAAGTCATATTAAATGAGGTAGTTAATCGGTCGACTAGCATAATTTTATGAAATGTTCTACACTCAGAATATTACTACAAACAGAAAAAATGAATAATGTTTACCATGAATACCAAAATAAAATATTCTTGGGATTCTTTACCAGTAACAAAAAATATAGATTATTTCCTTCAAGCATTAATGGTAGTTTTCTTTCAAACTTCTTTGTCTCCTAGGGTAAAACGTATCAAATTTATTGAAAGTCCTTTTTTTTCGTTTACGAACTTGGCCACAAGTTTCTACAAAATCTATTTTGAAATTGAGAACAGACCGTAAATTCCTGAAGCCAACTACCACAGAGGCTACAATAAAGATTCGCCTCGAGCCCTATACAGCGACTTCTGATCTAATTAGGACTATCCAGGGGTAGGGGTCAGTCACCAAGAGGAGCTCACCTCACCGGCCCAAACTTGTAATATGTTCGATGTACTTAACAATGATCAAGCTGATCAAACAGACAACTCTAAATCAGTCCCTTTGCCACGAACTCCAAAGCCTACTGCCATCTTTGTATATGGAATCACTTATAGATATCAGTTTAGTAAGACATTAAGTTCTATTTGTGAAGACCGTCCTATAGTCAATCGGACAGCTGACTTCCTCAAATTGCAAACGCAATTAAAATCAGATTACGACAAGCTTCAGGCTTACTTGTCTGCAACAAAAGCTGCAATTTGCAACGGAACCTCAACAGCAAGATCGTCCACTCAATGTGGTACTTAGAAAATTGCCCATCGATACATCTACTACGGATACATAATGAAGATATCGTCGTCACAGAATATCTAGTTCTTCCCGTTTCGCAACTGCATGGAAGAGACAAGACTACTCATTCTAATTTTCTATATCTTTTGCTTCTGGTCACACTAAAAAAAGAAAATTCTGCAAAATTAATCTATCAGCTCAAATACGGTCTCAATTATGTTGTACATGTTGAACTTTACAGGGCCCCGACTGTTCTTCAGTGTTCCAAATGCCAACGCATTGGACGTGCCCAGTAACCTTGTTTTAATATACCAAGATATGTTAAATGTGGCAACAATCACATAAGCATAGAATGTACTAAGAAAACCAGGGACGAACCCGCACATTCAATTAACTGCAGTGGTAATCATCCGACCAACTACCGGGGCTGTAAATCCTTATAATCAGTCGTTACTAAACGCAAAGCTGCAATTTCCACCAAGATCTCTCGCACTAGCAAGTCAGCTTCACAAGCTTCTCCATCTACTATTCCACCATCTGCTGTACCAACTTCTGAAAATAGTATTGCCAACACTCTCAAATATCTTTTCACTTTATTTCAAACATTTCTAATAGTGATCTTCTCAACAGTATCAACCAGAATTTCATTCCACTACGTTCTACTTCCAATCAACTGGATAAGATATAAATAATTATCGATATCCTGCAGAAAATATTCTCTGCCAGCAAACCTTAATTCTGATGCAGTTCTTTCTTAAATCAATTATGAAAGTGTCAATTCATGATTCAACAAGGGATGCGACAGTTGCATCTTTAATTCAATCACTTATAAGATAAGATAAAATGAATTTTATGGGCGGTAAGAGCGCTATGGCTTACGCCCGTCCCGCTCAATCACTTATCTTCTACTCACCACGCCAATGTTTAACTCAGTTAGAAGCAAGGAATACCGTCCGTTACTTCAACCCACAAAACTTAGCCAAGTACACTGTGTCTGTGTCTGAGGAATTAACGATTTCAAGTTTAGCCAACGAAGAATAAGTAACAAAGGTTAGTCACCAGTCCTGAAACCCTTACAAGGCTATTATATGAAATGTGCACATATCACTAATTCACAAATCAGTTGCTGAAACTCTCTCTCATGGTGACATTATTTACAGTTGTAAATTAATTATGTCCGCAATAAATTTCAATAAACGAAGTTCATATGCAATGTTGTGTTTATGTGAATAATTTTGGCGAAGGGATTCATAGCTATCGTAAGATTAAGAACCACTGGTTGAAAGCGCACTAAATGAACCAACATACGACCCGGAAGAAAACGCTTTCAGTCAGAGACGAAGGCATAAAACTTAAAAGTATTATATCCATGAAGGTATTATTTGAAAAGAAAGCGAAGCCGCGTACCTACCCATAACTGCCTTGCTTTCATAGAAAGAGCTTATTTAAACTTAGTTATGTCGTAGCAAACGAATCACACATGGGAGAAGCCGGAAAAGAAGTACCAGAACGGAGATTGACAGCAGAAATCTCAAACACTAGAAAGGAAAAAAGAGGGGGAGGCTCAGACAAGATGAACATGTAGGAAAGTTAAAACCTTAAAAAAGTACACCTGCACAAGCATAGTCAGAACTCACATCGAACGTCAATATTCATTTGCTTCAAAAGGGAGAAAATCACATTAAAATCTTAGTAATATTATTGTAATTCTGTATCCTCAGAGCCAGGGTTCATAAAAACTATGCAGAAAGAGGATGGGAGAAAACTTCAAGATAACATGCGTGGAAACACAATCGCAGAAACGTAAAGAAAGTTTTAGAATCTTTAAAAAACGCTATCTTAGTAAACTACTATAAAAAAGTTACAGCTCGAGGTACCCCCAGCAAGGTATCAAGCACTCCGCTATGCTTAAGCACTTTTTTCCACTTATTTCTGAACCACTCACTTCCCCTACACCTAACCTACATTCAAGAAAACGCGAAAGAAAACGCAAATACTGTCTAATTTACACCAGACGGAATCGATTTCATCCTTGGAAAGTAGCAGGGATTACCTACATCGGCACTGTGGGATAAGTCCCAAGGCAGAATATATGTACATGCTCTAAAGATCCAAAGCTACATCATTCCTGTATCCAACAACCAACCTTGTTCAACTCAAGTCTAATCCACTCATACTGGAACCGCCTACCCGAAAACCCGATGGTCGGATCTTGCACCATTAGCCACCAAAATAGTACCAGGATCTATCGACTCAGCGTGAATCAACACATGACAAAAGAATTTTGATAGAGAAACGTAAGCTATCGACTATTTTTTTCTGAGTTAAGCTATACGTTAGTACGAAATATAACATTGAAATTCATTTCGAAACCTACTTCAGATGCACCAGGAAAAGTGGACTATCACCAAAGAAGGTTGAGTACCTTACGAACACAGCGGTAACAATAAGTAAAAACTACGTAATACCTTGGTGCACTAACTACTGTTCAAATACATTTTACACAGCAAATACTGGGTAAAAACAGAATTTTATTTCCTCTGTACGAAAACGTTGTACTTAAAATTCAGGAAAATTCATATTTCCGAGAATATTTACCACTGTAACTGATGGACAAAATAATAACTTTCCACAACAGTATTCGGCATCAAATGACCCAGTAAAAATTGTCTCTTTTTTCAAAATGTGTGGGTCGTGAAACAAAGGAAATATTACATAAACGCTCAACATCAAAACGTAACCGGAAACAGAGTTTACAGCATTTCAATTTTATAGTATTTCCATAGACCTCATAATAGATAGACTTAGCACGCTTCCTCATTTCTTCCTGCGCTACATGTTTCGTATATTGGTACATGTTTCGTAACCACAATGCTATGATCAGAATTATCGGATTCCATTTCGTATGGCTTCGGCTCCCATATTTACAACATGCATGTGGAAAATCATGAAAAATCAGGATGCACGCGAAATGCAATATCTCTGAAATGAAAGGTGCTACAGATATGAGACAAACACCATTCGAAAGATAATGAAGTGATCTTTAACGCTGGGCTAAAAACATTTTTCCGTCTCAATTCGAAGTCCCCGTAATAATGACACAAAATCATGAGTGAGCATCAGCAAAATTACCTTTTTTGAGCTCTGTAAAATTCTGGGAAGGAATTGAGCCAAAAATCTCGTATATGAACTCTGTATTTGTATCCACACAATGTAAAGCTGGACGAAATAAGAGATAGTAGAAATGAATAATAATGATTTTATAAGGCATCAAATATGGCCACATACGGAATTTTGCCAATGTTTACATTTGAATATCCCTAATGAAGGAAGTTCTAAAATTCTGAAACTTACGCGAAAGGATCTTTAGTTCCGACTGTACTTATAGTATAAAAGCGGAGTTTTAGAGGTGATAGGTATACAAACTGTAACGTCTTAAAATTACATAGAAAATGATGTTAAAGTACAGGGCAATGTCATATATTTCTTGCACGTACACACGCAATAACACACGTAAAAATGGAACGAAATGTGACTAAAAGTAAACTGCCATGCTATAAACAAGTATGAACAAAAACAAGTCCTAACAAGCACGTGTGATAGTCTTAAGAACGTGGACGTCATTGGAAGTCTGAACATGACACCATATTACGTGCACTTGTATGAAGCAGAAGTATGAGGCAAGTTTGAACACGCCCATCACTGTAACCAGCTCGTAACAAGAACTCAGTTCAGCCTTGTGCTCTGTAACGAACAGTTTTGTGTTGGAAATTAGATATCTTAGGATAAAATGGAGTACTCTGTCGGAGATTGTTTCAAGAGGACTGGTGTAAGAATGCATATGGGAAAGTGAGTACACGTTTAACTCCAATGTGTGAATTAAGTGAGGCTAAATTCAAGCTATTGATTTGTTCACGGATGTAATTCGTGCTACCTGTAAAGACTTTGTCCCTACAAAGAAATTCCGATCCTCTAAATATCCTCCCTGGTTTGATAAAGAAGCGCGGTTTGTTTTGAAAAATAAAAAAACTTGCATGGGAGCTTTGGAAACAACATCCTAATGCACATACTTATAGCTCTTTCTCCCAGATCAGGCGCTACTCCAAGAAATTGCTTAGGGCAAAGTATCAAAATTATATTAACGAGGTAACATCTGAAATATCTAGCAATCCTAAGAGATTTTGGTCCCTCATAAACTCAAGAAGATGTCAGTCACGTGTTCCGACAGAGTTAATTTACGATTCGGCTACAGCGGCTGGTGAAAAGAGGGTACATCTATTGAATGAATACTTCTCTAACAATTTCTGTGTCCAATCTCCTCCTTTGCCACCTCCTCAGCTTCAACCGATCTGTTCACATTCACTGTCTTCATTAAGTACATCATCTGATGAGGTAAAATATCTGCTTTCTTCTTTACCTCTAAATCGTTCTCCCGGCTATGATAACATTAGTGCTGTTTTTTTACGTAATGCTGCTGAATCATTGACTTACCCTTTTTCTCGTATTCTAAATAGATGTTTTGCCGAAGGGGTACTTCCTTCTTCTTGGAAACAGGCTAATATTATACCCATTCTGAAATCTGGAGATAAGACCCATGTCTCTTCATACAGACCCATTTCTCTTTTATCTATTTTATCTGTGGTGTGTGAAAGAATCATCAAAGATAGACTTTATAATTTTGTCTCACCCTATCTAGACTCTGCTCAACATGGCTTTCTTCCTGGTAGTTCCACTCTTACAAACCTGTCATTGTTACTCTCTGATGCTACCCGATGCCTGTCCAATAACACACAACTTGATGTCATCTATCTAGATCTTAGTAAAGCTTTCGATAGAATTGATTGTAATCTTCTTCTTTATAAATTAACTCACCGATTCAATATCCATGGTAACTTCCTTTCATTATTGCGAGACTATCTCACTGACCGCGAACAACGTGTTGTTCTTTCTGGATCATCTTCTAATTTTGTTCCCGTTCTCTCTGCTGTACCTCAAGGTAGTGTTTTGGGCCCCCTCCTTTTCCTTCTTTATATGGACGATCTCCCATCTTATATCTCGTCATCTGAAACCAAAATTCTTCTTTTTGCTGACGACTGTAAATTATATCGAGAAATCAGATCATTACAGGATGTTGCTGATCTCCAAAATTCCATCTCTGACCTCTTGGACTGGTGTGATGCGTGGAACGTGAAAATAAATCCCTCAAAATCTTATTTTCTTACTATTTCATTAAAGAGGAATCAAATCCCATCTGCCTATATCATTGATGATAATCCTATTGCTAAAGTTTCTTCTCAAAAGGGCCTTGGAGTGGTATTTGACGAAAAACTTCTATTTGCTGATCACGTGACTTCTGTAACTAACAGTTCTATGCGCCTACTTGGTCTTCTCTATAGATTTACAGAAATTAAGGACCTTCATTCATTGAGTATGTTCTACAAAACCTTCATCTCCCCTAAAATTGAATATTGCTCCCCAATTTGGAACATGGCTAGTATTTCTAATCTATATCATATTGATTCTGTTCTGAACTTTTTTCTTGCTATAGTCAAAAGAAGAATACCATCAGTACGTAGCTTAAGCAAACCAGAGTTATTATCCGTTCTTGGCCTCCACGTACCCTCTTCTCGTCGCAAGTTTTCAGATTTTATGTATTTATACAAGATACTTAACGGTAATCTTAGAACTGGAGAATTGATATCTAAATTTTACTTCCGTGTTCCGTTGCGAATAACCAGAAATAATACCCTCCTTCATTGTGCCACGCCTAGGCTAAGTATACTGCAGCGCTCCTTATTCCATAGACTAGTAATTATGTACAATAACCTTGATTCAAATATTGATATTTTCGGATCTGAAAACACTTTCCATCGAACGCTAAATACTAATATGTGAGTTATTCCTCTTGTGTAGTATAATCGTTATGTTTTGATATCGATTGCTGTGTTATGTGTTGTTTAAAATTTAATGTCATGTTATTTAGTTTGTAGCGAAGTTATTTAGTTTGTAGTGAAGTTATTTAGTTTGTTACATTGTTATTTCGTTTCTGTCTAAAATGGCAACTCAAGCTGTATCTGAAACTTAATAATAAATAAAAATAAAAAAAAATAACAACTTTTTATTCTTAAATAGAAAAAAAAGAGATCCAAACTGTGTGTATCACGAAAAGAAATTTGTCAAATATCATTTTTGGACAAGTACGTTGCTCTCCTCTTCAATACCACAAAAGTCGGAAGATAGGGGACAAAAAAAATGTTTAGAAATAACGTGTGATCATCAGGGGTGCATTTCGGTTTCATTTCTTGGCCTGGCCCACTGCTCCAAACGGGTACATTTTTGGGGCAGTAGAACTTTTCATTACAGAATAATAATAATAATAATAATAATAATAATAATTATTATTATTATTTTATTATTATGCTTTGTTCCGCTATGCGGTTGGAAACTTTTGACCTACCCCGGCGAGGGCAGTACAGGGCCGAAATCCGCCCCTGCGCCCTTTAGCTTCACCAGAAATTAAGCCCTGATTCTAACAGACATTCAAAATCACTTACATATATGAGTAGCTTACTCTTCGTGTCTTGTTTTTCATATCTGCCAATGGACTAGACAATAGAAGTTCAATTATTTTATGTTGAGAGAAAAGCTCAACAATGGATTAAATTCGGGATCCGCTTAGCAACAGACTTCACCCGAACAGGCAACGTGACCGAAATCCAGAAAGAAGTTAACTATGCCAATATTTTTATAATGATTTTCTATCAAACTAACTTTTTCGTAGGACAAGTACTTTTACACTTACGCGATTTCTTTTTAGTTGTAACTGATAAGATTTTCCCTTGCATATTGTTCCATATTTTTTATCACTTCGAAGACCACTCTGCTGGAAATAAATTCGTGCAGGAGCATTTTGTTTCATCTTCTCGTGTAAAATTTAAATTTACGACTTCCCTTTCGTTATATACAGGGTGTTGCAAAATAACACAAACAAAACTATTTCACGGGATTCCTGCCATGAAAATTAAAGAAATGATAAATGCTTTATTTAAACGATATAGACTTTCAAAAGCGTGGGAAAATGAGCTCGAGCTTGATATTTCCAATACCACTAATATAAGAATTGAGGCGTCATGGTACCCTAAAATACTTCAAACCTGGGGTTGCTCAATTTCAAAAGTGAAAATCGGGGGCGCTACCAATTTATGAAACTCTTTGAAATGTACAAAATAAAAAAAAGTTAAACACATTAATTTACTTCCTTGTGTTAAAAACTATGTCAAATTTATGTCCAACATTCCCTATACCGACGCCGCTCAGCCTGTGTCGAGGATAGAGACAGCACAAACTGTTCAATATCGTTGTCGGAAACGAACTACAAAACGAGGGTTTATTAGTCTTGTATTTAGCGACATACTTGGCGCTTTTCTTGTGAAAAAACTATTTAAGACCAATAAATGATTTTGAATGAACTTCTGAATGGTGGAATATGAAAGGAATACGAAGGAGGAAAATGTGCCTTCTTTTCCATTTGAAACTCATCCGTCCTGCCTATGGCAATGGGAGAAGCACTGTGTTATGACACCGACTGGGTTGTGTTTTTCGGGAGAAAATTCAGCTTGGTTTGTTCATAACACCGCCTGCTGAATCTATAGACTGCGATGGTTCATACAGCTTCCTTTCTTTCCAGTGTGAGGAAAGGTTCTTCAACTTCTGCAACCACCAACTTTACGCGGTCATAAAATTATTTATGTACATCGCGGTTGTGGCAGTGCTAGCAGCATTTTGTCCTGTTATCTCTCTCTTTCTCTCACAATCTTATCACTCATGTCTTCTCTTTTTCCTGGTTCAGAGGGATACATTTGAAGGGCGACGATTGCCAACGTATTGCAAAATTAATCGCTTCCATGGAGAGGCCGGGAGAATGCAAAAGAATTTAGTGAACGTCGAAGGAACCTCCGAAGCCCGAATTGTCATTTGCTTTCAGCGAGTTTATGATAATAAAAGTGAGGAAAGACAGAGGGCTCTTTGTTTTGTAATGGAATTACAAATGTTGGCTGTTTGTCCAGGGTGTAAAATTTTTCCAGCTTCTGCGAGATTGAATGCACGTGTGGTTTCAACCATCGTTCCCAAACACTGAACTGAAAAATATAATAAACTTTCCATTTCATTGTGAATGTGAAATTTTCAAATTTATTTTGAATCGTCACTCACTGAGCATATACGGATAAGTGGAATGTTATGGATCATTCGTATAATAAATTCATTTTTAGAACAAGTATGAAAACACTATTTGAAATATTACACCCCAAAAGGAGGGTGTTTGCAAGCATCAGGGGGTGTTGGGGGTGTTAGGGCCTTAAGGGTGTGTGGATAAATCACTAGCTTAAATTGCATGTGGGAGATGATAATAGGACAATGTGTCTTGCAAGAGGTGCCGAAAATTCTAGTTACACCACTCGTAATAACATACAGAACATAGTTTGAAACAGGAACGGACTGGTAAACAAAGGGCCCTACCCGGGAAACGAATAAGCTCTAGTGCTAGTGGGTGTTGTGGAGCGTGGGTTCCAAATAAATCTTTCAATGGGATTCAATGCCGTTCATGGTAGTGGGCCCTCCAAAACTCGTAAAAACCTTTAGGATACTGATCAGGGGCCTGTTTCACGAAATAACTTGTCAATTTTTCACTCTTCGGTTTCCATTTCCAGAGGACTGTCACAAGATCGCCAACTAAGTTGGTCACAAGATCGTTCCACCACACTATTTATGTGTACTGTCGTTTGGTTGCCTAGTATAATCACACTCCTTGCACAAAATGATAGAACAGTGACTGAATGAGAACAAAGGTTTGTGGCGGAAGGTAAGAGCTCTTGAGACAGTCTTCCGGAATGCAAACTGAAGAGTGAAAAGTTGGCAAGTACTTTCGTGAAACCGGCCCCAGGTCTCAAAATACAAAGTCCTAATAACGTAAATATTGCCCCTTAAAAGAGTATGAATGTACAAAAGCCTTGTGCAGTTATCATTAAATATTACAGGCCCCTTCTAACAATTTGTAAGGGCCCTACAGACACAGTAGGCCTGCTGATATTATAACACTAACACTACTTCCATCTATAAGTCTTGTGTGTGAAAATTGCTAATTTTAGACTCCCGACAAGACCCTAACGCCACAAGTAGTAGCGAAAGTGGAGTAAGTAGTTTTCTTTATTGAGTAACATTACGCTTCCAAGGCAAAAGGACCAGGCCGGGCCATGCCCGAAATCCACCCCTGGAGATCAACCGAAAATGAACAAAAACCGGTGCAACTTATTCCTAGGAGGTCTCTTTGTCCAACGTACTACAAAGCAATATTTGTACAGATTTAGATAATATGGAACTAGGAACTGACCACGAGTATGTACCTGCAGAATCTAACCTGAAAGAACCATCGCTCAAGGATAGAAGCATTTGATTCCTCTGATATATTTTTGACAAGTCATACAAATCTTGAGCGGTCAGGATCTGGTTTGTGTATGCTCTTTGGAGACTAGTCCTTGACGTTTATCGTTTGGTTGTACCACCTACACGTCGTACGGGATTTTGCCGTGAGCAGACGCAAAGAAATTCTACCTTGCAGAGAGACCAAAGCTTCGTGATGACAAACGTTTAGTAGATTCCTTTTGTTTTTGTACTTGACAGCAGTGCCATCATTGAAATAAATCATTTTTTCTATTATTGAAGGCAAAACCTTCTTCAGATAGTTTATGAGTTGCATCAGAAATGTATGTGCAGCGATAATCTCGTGTTGTAAATTATCACTTATAATACACACATTTTGAATGAATAATGTACCATGTAACATATATTAATACGCAGGAGAATGTAAAATGGTTTGAAAATTTATCCAATGATCCCTTTTCTCATCTTGAATTACGATATGAAATTTTACGCAAAATCAGCCAATACTATGCAGTCAGTATTACCGAGGTTGACTTTAGATTCCGTTAATATGCAGACAGCTTTTGATATATGGTGATGCTGTTTGAGGGCTAACAATTTCTCCATGAGGCTTTCAATGAATTCACTGTAACTCTAAACAAAGGATGCTAAGATGGATCTGTTTGTGAGACCCAATATCCAACACAGAACTGTTCGTTACAGAGCACAGGGCTGAACTGAGTTCTTGCTACGAGCTGATTACAGTGATGGGCGTGTTCAAACTTGCCTCATACTGCTGCTTCATACAAGTGCATGTAATATGGTGTCATGTTCAGACTTTCAATGACGTTCACGTTCTTAAGACTATCACACGTGCTTGTTAGGACTTGTTTTTGTTCATACTTTGTTTATAGCATGGCAGTTTACTTTTAGTCACATTTCGTTCCGTTTTTACGTGTGTTATTGCGTGTGTACGTGCAAGAAATATATGACATTGCCCTGTACTTTAACATCATTTTCTACGTAATTTTAAGACGTTACAGTTTGTATACCTATCACCTCTAAAACTCCGCTTTTATACTATAAGTACACTCGGAACTAAAGATCCTTTCGCGTAAGTTTCAGAATTTTAGAACTTCCTTCACTAGAGAAATTCAAATGTAAACATTGGCAAAATGCCGTATGTGGCCATATTTGATGCCTTATAAAATCATTATTATTCATTTCTACTATCTCTTGTTTCGTCCAGCCTTACATTGTGTAGAGACAAATACAAAGTCCATATACGAGATTTTTGGCTCAACTCCTTCCCAGAATTTTACAGGGCTTAAAATTGGTAATTTGGTTGAAGCTCACTCATGATTTTGTGGCATTAATTCAGGCACTTCGAATTAAAACGGAGACGGTAAAACGTTTGCACAGCGTTAAATATCACTTCATTAGTTTTCCAATGGTGTTTGTCTTATGTCTGTAGCACCTTTCATTTAAGAGATATTGCATTCCGCATGCATCCTGATTTTCTCATGATTTTCCACAGACCATGTTGGAAATATGGCCGCCGTTGCCATACGTAATGGAATCCGATATTTATAATCATGCCATTGTGTTTACAAAACATGTATCAATATGTCTGCAAATTATCAGAATTTTCAAAAATGGTCGGTTGATTTTCAGTGGAATGACAAATATGTGTCTATCGTGTGGTTTAGACCAAAATGTTTCTTACAAAAAGGAACTGAAATTATTCATAATAATCATAACTAACAAGAATAAAGTGAAAAAAAAGTCAAACCTCGGATAAAAGTAGTAAGGGCATTTCATCTAAATAAAACATTTAACTTCTTACTTTGGTCTGTGAGCTGTTCGTCCATTGTTTATAACAGCAGCATGAGTTCCACAACTGGAATGAAACATCAGACTGTCAACAAAATCTTCGTCAGGAACATCTGGAAAATAAATAAAAAATAATAATAATAAAATTTAGAACAAAATGTCATTCCAGTTACGGCAGCTAAAAGTAGTAAAAGTATTAACTAATTAACAAGTAGCAGACTTGTAATTTTTTATTTACCCATTCGTTAGTTGTCTGCACATTGATATACAGGGGTAGTTGGCCAGGGTCTAGTTTCTAGGTACAATTCCGGCATTTGTCTGGTGTGACTGAGGGAAAACCTCAGTCAGGACAAACGTCCGCTAGTATCTTTCTCAGGATCTTGTGACTGCTAAGCTAATACTCTATCAACAGCTCCGGCTGCTAGGTTAGCACACTATCTGCTATAATAAATTTTAGAAAGACTATATAGCCCTTTAAGATTGTACATAATCAATGACATCAAACAAATTATTACAATTTCCTCCCTCAAACGATCGAATCTCCCTTATACTGAATTTTATTGTTCATGCTCTTTTAAAATGAAATTTAATATTTTCCTTAAGACTTCCAAGGACCATGGAAATTTTGCAACTTTCATTACCTACTATCACAACTGCTTAAGAAAAAGCCACAGAATGACCGTAAAACTAATTTATTCTTTAATCTTTTCTTCCTTCGACTAACAATGACAGTTGTGCATCGGGTTTACACCTAAAACTACAATTCATTAACGGAATATTAGAACAACGTATGTTTACTTCTGTGAACTAACGAAATTTTAATTGGTGACGAAGAACGACTGATTTTGCGTCCTTCTCTCTCTCTCTCTCCCCCCCCCTCCCTCGCTCCACACACATACACACACAAAGGGGAAATTTTAATCATGGCTATTATGACAGGATGAGTTTAGCAAAAATGCATTATTTCCAATAGGGAGAATATTTTTAATCCATGAACATATTCTGTTTTTTTTATATAGTTATCTAATAATTTTACGTTATGTCCGAATTTTTTAAGAAAGCTGCATATTGCAAAATTCAGCCCGTGAAAGAAACGTGTAGTACAACTATGTGCAAACAGAGTTTAAAAATTTCGCTTCTAAGAGACATAGTACAAGTAAAAGGAAACTATCAAAATTTACTCACCACTTTTTTACACATTAGGTTCAATTTCGTATAGCTTAGCTATTAGCCTACGGTTTACGTTCAAGATAGCAAAGCAAACTTTTCATACACGGGAATAGCGTTTATTTCAATCTACAGTCCTATAACCATGCTTTCTTATTGCTAATCTTTAACGTACTGAAGCAATGTGCAAATTAAAAGTCGCACCGAGAAGGACATGAGGAGGATAAGATGTACTTTAGGTTCCCCATCTTCCGCCGGTTACTTAGCCAAATCTACTCTGCATATCACTCATTACCTTACAAATTATTCACGCAGACAATTCTATAAATACTCAGCGACAGTCGGTAATTCAAAAAGTGTTTCAAAATGCACGTGTCACTATCATTTCGTTAAATAGTAGTCGAGTTGTTCACCATATGCAAATGCGGCAGCATGCGTAAGAATACAAGTAGCGTCACTTCGTATTACGAATGACACGTATTTTGTTACGGAGATCATGGATGGGTTAGAAAGGTAAGATATTTTCTTCATAAAACGCGATGCACATCACCTTGCACTATGTGCTTGGCATGAACGCAGAAGCACATAAATAGTACCTCGTATTTCGTACATCCATGACTCGAAACTTTGTTATATTTTTCGTTTCAACACTTCCAGATACGTTTGAAATAATATATTTTTCCCGCAAATTTTACTTCTTGGGGAACTAAAGTAAACTTAACCTTTAAAATACTGCTAGTTATAGATTAAGGATATTAAATGCAAAGGTCGCTTTTTAATAGGAAGTATTGTAAAGCAGAAAGCTCTTTAAGTCAAATTCTGGATAACTGAATGAAGATTATTAATGTGCAGCATTTTAGAACACATTTTCAAAAAGGTTGGGTACTTTTAAAGCTTTGAGAGGAATTAACATTATTAGAAGTTTGATATCTAATATCACTTCAGGGATAGACTTTAGATATTCCCCTGGACCCCATAGTAACCTACGCTAACCTAATATTCCATTCGGCTAAAAATGTAAAATATAGTCTATATCTTTAGCTAACCCTAAAAGTACTCTCATGTAACATCATCTCACTGTAACAGATTTAACGATTCGGAGGAGTTTCTAAATATCGGTCCTCTTCACATTATTAATCATATTTATAATCATGGGCATTAAAAAGCGGGGAATCTTAATTTTGGTGCCACGTAAGACCATCTTTATTGTAATAACAATTTACAAACATCTTACACTTCTCCATGACTCTTATTTTTATTTACACCACGTGAGCGCGTTAGAAATGTCTGACTGGTTGCCACTTTGTATCGAACGTTTGTAACAAAGTTCCCTATTGACTAAAATATTCGTCATGTTTGCTTTGAGTTTGCCTAAGAATACGCAAATTTCTCTTTGCGAAGTCGTGATTAGTGCTATATTTAATTCCATCTCAAATCGTAAGGCAAGCACTTAGCAACTTTTAGTCAATGTAATTGCACAGCGTTGCTATAGCAACTTTGCAAACTACGTCGGGCCCCTGAATAAGATAGAAGAGAGAATAAGGGCAGGAAGTCGGTAAGGGACTAATTTGTGGGTACAATCCCAGATTGACAGGAAAAACCTGTTGCTGGGTACGAACCTAGAATCTTCTCAATGCGAAGCCAACGTTCTTTGTCAATTGAGTTACGGCAACTTGGGTATTTTCAATGTATTACATTACAATTGCTCTGTCTTGTGGAAGCTTGAAGATCGGAAGGTCCATGGTCATGATGAATTGATGACGGTTTACTATTGTCCTCCATCGAAGGGAGATGGTAATAAAAAAATCATTTTTGATACGACTATGTTAACCGATATTGTCAACAACAGATTTTCATTATTCAGGTATTTACTTTTTATGTTTTAATGTTGATCCTCAAGAACAAAGCTAAACACAGTCTCCCAACGTTTTGAAGCAAGTTAAGAGTCGAAGTATCTACATTCGTAGTACACTTGTGGAATCAACAGGCGGCATGGTTTCTGAATCGTTTTCACGTACTGACAGCAAAGGAATGCATTATATGGTTTCCTTACCTTCCTTTTTTGATGACGTATGTCAGCGTTCCGTAAACTATTTTCAAATGCAGAACAAATTTATTAGTTGGAAAGTTCTACGGACCACCTTCACCTTACTGTTCCTATCTTCGAATGCAATTTTTATTATTTTTTAAAATGTTTTGAGTTACATTTCTTATATATTTTTAACAAGTTGAATAGAAGTGGGTTGACTTCACTTTAAAGCAAAAATCATTTTTGTGGGAATTAGTTCCAAGTTTGTTTGTTTTTGCTTTATTTCTACTCCACTAATTGTTAATAACAATGAAATAAATAAACGAGTAGGAGTGCAGAAACCTGCACTGTAAAAACAGTACCTTTGACTTGTGGGTACAAAATTCCAATTCGATACCCACAATTTTTGAGAGGTAGTGACGATCCCAGGGTTGGATTTAGAGGAGCGGTTCTTTGCCTTCCAGTTATTGGGAGGGAACAGATTAATAGAAAAAAAAACGAAGGTGAAATATGAATGCCTGTGCCCAGTTTTTCAGTGTGGAACGGAGGTGAAACAATGATGGTACATAAAAGTTATATATATACGAGGGTTGTCCAAAGAGCAAAGAACGTTTGCGCACCACACCTAGAGCAGATCCCTTACCACCGCGATTGCTTGAGCGTCAGTCAGCTCCCCTCTCCGCCTCAGTGTGAGCCGAGATTCGTTGCTGAGCGGTCATATCTGTTCTTCCTTGTCAGTATATCAAATTGGCGGCGCTATTGATAATCTTTGCTAAGTGTGAAATCCGTAGTGTTATTCGGTTTTTGAATGCACAAAATGTTCAGGCTATTGAGATTTTTTAGTAAAATAAAGCAAGTTTATGGTGACAGTGCAATGAACGAATCCAGTGAAGAAAAATGGTGTATCATGTTCAATGAACGAAGAACCAATGTGACCGACGAGGATCGGAGTGGCAGGCCATCTGTGTGTCTAACTTGAGCAGCTTGCTTCTAATAGTCCTGAAGAGTCGACACCGAGTTGTTCCAAGCCTTGTGAATTTTGGTTTTGTTATCTTTGTCAGGAAGACAGGGTAGCAAACATGCGTCTTTGTGTGTCGTGTCGCAAATACGTTCATGAAGAGTTTGTTGGAATCATCGCTAAATATCACGAACCGTGTCCCTCATGTGAGACGTGATATTCTAAATTTATTCGTTTGTGTTACACTTCTTTTTTATTCCTATTTTTTTCTTCTTGTGTATTAATACAATATTCTTTTTTTTGCAATGTCATATAAATTATGTATGGTTGTAATGTATATCTCTCAGTATATAGCATATGTGAGTAATACAGAAGGTTATACATCACTTTTGCCATACGCTCTTGTTTTCTATACCGGGACATATTGAGCCATAATGGGAATACCATGTTCACAATATGGCCCACTCTCCACATTTTAATTTTCGATTTATTACACCATTTCTAGGAAGCAGATTTGATTTCTCCATTTATGCAAATAGTCTCCCAACTTGATAGTTCAGTCGATTCACACGAAGAAATAGTTTTTCTTACTGAAAAAAAATCAGTAAAGTTAAGGTGGGCCATATTTGGTCCCCTTACCTCAGTAGCAGACATTATGGGAGATTAAAAGTGGTTGGAAACACTGGTTGGGGTGATAGTCACGGTGATTATATAAGAGAACAGCGTTGCCAGAACAAATTGCGACAATATACCGTTGGTCATAAAAGAGTGTGCCACAAAAGCGATAATGCCAAAATAGCGCTAAACCGAACGGCGTGTACCAAATAAGAAGCCGCGTGAAAACAGAGCTGATCGAAATTTTGCCTATCTTAGAAAGCCAAGTTTTGTCAGATCCAGTGACCTCTATCTAAAGCCAAAAGAGCACTCTATTATTTGCATTAAAAAACGATTTTTTTTTTCAACCTGCCAAATTTCTATTTCGGCGCTTAATGCATTTGGAGCTTTTTCTTTACAGGTAAAATTCCTTTACAACGAATGTCAGTATTTATAAAGAAGTTCTTCGAAATCCCCGCCGAATTCTTGTTCTTTAATACAATGCTCGTTATAAGGAAATACAATCGCGGGGCCTGTAAAATTCGTTACAACGGCATTTTACCTGTAATGGTTTTCGACGACCCCGATTTGGCGCCTGAGGCAGTTGCTTCACTCGCATCACCCTCACCACACCAGTGTTCTACATAATTACTGTGTACTGTGGGAGTATCCGTCCCCAAGTACATGTTGTCAGTGTTGTTAACATTTTCCAAAATGTATCTTATGATCGACAAGGTGTAGAGAGATAGTTATTGTGTCGTTGGAGATGTATTTCCTTAAGAAACAACAGCATCCAATTATCGTATCAACTAAAAACGAAATACATAATCTCATACTTTCAACATTGTGGAACTCTGATCGAAATTCAAGGTAATTTAATCAAAGCTTCTTCCAGAAAAACCTTTACTATGACGAATACAACAGAAACTACAAAGAAAATTAATTACCTCTTTATTTACTGTTGCCTAAAGCAAAATTATTTCAGTTAGTTCCGAGGTACTGTTTTTAGCTGATTATATTTCGTTAAAGTATTGGAAACACCCTATTCCACAATCTGTGATAATCTATCTAAAAATTTCTAAGTAAGTTTAGTCTGATATCAAATGCCATCTAGTAGTAATCTTCATAAAACTAAACAATATTAGTCCTTATCATGAAATTCGAACTTTTGAAAGAACAGAACTTTGAACTCTAACGTTTTAAGGTTCAAGACACAGAGGTAAACTATTACTCAATACGTAGAATTTAAATCCTAAACGATAACGAAAATCCTTTCACATTAATTTAAAAATTATTGGAAGCTCTATAAGCATGGGCGGCGAGGCCGGAAGGGTGACGGGGCACACTTCCCCCATAGTCTAGTAAAAGTAATATCTCAGGCACTAATTACAACAGAAATGAAAACAATTCTCTCTCTATAGTAAAAAAAAAGAAGTTTGACGAAACAGATTCTGAAATGTCTATCACTCTGTGACCTGTAGGTTCTCCACCATCATGAAAAAAAAAAAAAAAATGAGCCAGCAACGGGCCTTTAAAAGTAAAGAGTACATTGTACATAAACGAGTTACAGCTTCGATTCTTATAACAATACCAAAGACTCCGGTCTCTTGATGGCATTTTGGCCACGCAAACATTATTTTATATATATATAAAATAGGCTGGGAACACTGGATGATGCTATTACCACAATAGCTCGTGTGAACAGCAGTTAGGCCTACATTTAAGAAAAAAATGAACCATATTCTTAAAGTTTATCATCATGCAGCTGAAAATCAAAATTCAGAAGGAAACAAAGGGAATCCTGGGGTATCATCACAACTAACATCATGTCTTGATAACTAATGACGTAAGCGGTGAGGCTAAGCAAATTATAATCCAAGTAGTACCAAGAACACCTACTTACTTTATGCTTTTGATTAGAAAATGTAGCGTAGAGGGGATCTCTATGCTTCCTCCATTAAACAATTTAAATACCTGACGATAGAATTCTTTCGTTGTGGAACCTATGTCCCTTTCCGTCAACCGTAAACATTGCTCCGATTCGTGTATCGACTATCGAGTACTACTTCAATTGTGATTTTGTAAGCCAATAACGTTTACGTCATAATTATTGAGCTATGACGTCATTTATAACGATGCCTCGTTAACTTTGAGTACGTGTAGGAGGGCTCGAAATTAACGGTGGTCCACGGCCGACGACCATTAAATATTCCCCAAGGCAAGTAATTTAAAAGAATGTCAGTGGTCCTATGCGCCAATGCTTTCTAAAGTTTCAATATATAAATAAACATACTTGTGTTTAACGTTTTATCGAAGTGCTTTCTTTCTGTGTTCTAAAACAAAAGCGCATCGTGCTACAGGAGTGACAATAGTGCACTCACTGTCTTCCTGCACTTCAGACAATAGCAAAGAAATATCTTCATCGCTGCTTTCATTTTTATCTAAAACTTTCGGGTTATCAGGAGTCCGAATAGAACCTTCTTGTATCCATGCTGCAAATTAAATGGCTAATATTTTCTTTTAATATGAATGCGATATTTATCCTTATGCTGTCGCTGATTCCAATGTACTCAACATTTTTAATTCATTGAAGGAATTTTGCTTTCAACAATTGGAATACTAGAGGTCTATTTTTGGTACCCAAGTCGTCGTAATTATATTTCATGTATTGTAACAATATTTAACATTCAAACCAACAATTAAATTACTATTCTCAACAAATATGAAAAAAAAAAAAAATAATCTACTATTTTTAATATGCTATGGAAACTTCTGCAAGTTATTCCTCTTTAAGTGTTCAAGTAATTTAAGAGTGCTTTACAAGAAACATAGCAAATAAAGCCGATAAATGAAATAACCTTTTTAAGGCAATATCTACAACTAAATATGGCTCCTTGTCCACCTGTATGCTACATCTATGTAAGAACTATTTTGTAAGTATTTTGGATTACTTCTTTGTAGCAGGCAGCTTATTTACTTTAAAGGAAATCCAAAGACTAGAAATTGTAATCATATATAGCGTTGGCAAACCTAATTGTTAACACCAGAGTAGTATAATGGGGGATATCGCCCGAAAAAATACAGTAAAACCCCGAAATACGAACGATTTTTGTCCCCTTCTAGCTTACAGTAACTACATCCCCGAATACCATAATCTGACCATTTCAACTGATTTTATAAATTACCCTTGTTAAAAGCGAACCAATTTTACAATTGTACAGGGATATTGCCCGAAAAGTAGATGGGTCCTGAACCACCTGCTTAGCGTCCCCCATTTCTGTCCTAGATTACAATAACTACATGTCTGAATACAGAAATCCAACAATTTTCAAGGACTTTATAAATTACCCTTGTTAAAAGCGAAGCAATTTTACAATTGTACAGGGATATCGCCCGAAAACATTAGGGCGCCTTTTATGTCCGCTTGCATTGTGTGCGTTACATGCGTTGACTGCGTTAATGCAATTTTCTTAAAGAAGGCTTTTTTTGTACACGCTCACCGCCTATGGTGCATTAAATGTTTCAGAAATTAGCATTTTACCTTACATTATAGTAATAACCATGATTTATACAGTAGTCGAGGATAATATGAAAAACAATCAACGATCAATTGGGTACCAGCTTTTTTGTCCATTGTGTATACTATATGCATTAGTTAATAGTATCAAACATGAAATACTCAATAATCAATCTGCTATCAAGTTTTAGTCATTTGATGTACATATTGCCTTCAATTTTATTGTTTTAATCCAGCAATTACTTCTATTTTAATTTTATTTTATAATTCAGATAAATGTCAATTATTTTATGAACACCCTATAACGACCACTTATTCGAAATTAGTATTGTATTATCCTGTCGTAAGATGAATTCAATATCAAATCAAGAAGACATACGCTAGATATGTCGAAATGATTGGACGGAGAGGGACTTAACAAGACTCGAACCCCGGTTGTCTTTCTCAGTGCTGCTTCCGAGACCACAACGCCAGTGTTGAATGATACTGGATTTAAATGAAGTGTTTGGAAAGAAGGCAAAACAAGTCAGAGATGCAGAAAAAACTTTTTCCTTACTCTCTCCTTCTTCGTTTGGAAAATTTTAAGACGAAAGAAGACATATGTTGCCTTCATCCGCTCTCTAATAAATGGATGGGGTAATTAATCATTAAATAGTAGTGAGTTCTTGGATTCTCCCAGCCTCCCCCACCGAAATTCAAACACCTGGTGCAATATTGATGTATGTAGGCCTTTATTTTGACAAAACTGACATGTTTTGGACATTACGAAGTTCACCTTTGGGCCCTAGGTTGAACCCATTGATCCCACAGAGAAGCATGGGAATCTCCTAGCCGTGAGAACCGGAAATCTGGTCGCGTCGATTGCAGAGGGTGGAGAAATGAAGTGTGTCTGCCCAGACATTAATTGCTGTGCCATCTGTTGGGGCACGCGTCAAATATTGTTTTAATTTT
>JAGDQP010017471.1:0-38471 GCA_022664845.1 Lepisma saccharinum | reverse complement strand
TTCGCTGATGATATAGTCCTGTTTGCTTCAAGTGCAGAAGAACTACAAACCAGAATGGAAGAACTGAGTAACGAGAGTTCGAAAATAGCCTTAAAATGAACTTAAGTAAATCAAAAGTAATGTACAACCAACATGCTGCAAAGAAGGAAGTGAAGATTAACGGAGAAACAATAGGTATAGTTGATGAGTATGTTTACCTAGGCCAGCTTAAAACATCGAATGCAAAGTTGACTGATGAAATAAATAGAAGATGCAAAATGGCGTGGAGTTCTTTTGGAAGACTACACTTTATTTTCAAAACCAAACTTCCAATGTGTCTGGAGCGTAAAGTTTATAATCAATGTGTCTTACCTGTAATGATGTACGGCTGTGAAACTTGGACATTGAATGCGCAAACGACTCAAAGATTGAGAGTCACACAAAGAGCAATGGAGAGATACATGCTAGGAATAACCAGGAGGGACAGGAAGAGAAATGAATAGATTCGCGCACAAACAAAGGTAGAGGATGTAATCAAGAGTGCGAAGAAGATGAAGTGGAGATGGTCCAGGCACATAGCTAGACGAACAGATGGAAGGTGGACGACAAATGTACTACAGTGGATTCCTAGAGAAAAGAAACGACCGAGACGACGTCCAAATGTAAGATGGGTAGATGAAATCAAGCGTTTTTCAGGAGCTACATGGATGAGGATATCAGCAGACCGAGATATGTGGAAAGAAAAGGGGGAGGCCTTCATCCAGCAGTGGATAGAAAACGGCTGAATATGATATATATAGATATATATATATATATATATATATATATATATTAACAAGCTAGCGGCCATAATTTTGAAGATATTTGAACCAAATTTTTATATGTTGTTTCTAGGCTTAATTGCTCGTTTTACTTCGTTAATGAGCAAAATCGGTCGCCATCTTGGATCCAAAATGGCCGCCGAACCCATTGTTGTATAAAATACACAGCCTTAACGGCTGCAGCTAGAAATATCAAATTTGGTAACCCGGTACATTATCTCTTGTATGTTACTAAAATATTACATGACGTATCCCAAGACGCCACCTTGGATCCGAAATGCCGGCCTTAAAAATCCATTTTCGACACCATTTGAGCTAGAGATACGAAATTTGGTACAAAGGTGCATTATGACGAGTAGTTTAGGGAAATATTGTAACATTTGGGAATATTCGCCATCTTGGATCCAAAATGACCGCCCAAAATCCCATTTTGCACACCGTTTGAGCTGGATAAATTAAATTTTACATAAATATGTACCATCACAAGTAGGTCACGACAATATAAGAAAACGTTCAAAAAGTCATCAACTTGGATCCAAAATGGCCGCCATAAAAACCGAAATTCCCAATCATTGAAGGTACAGAAACGAAATTTTCTATGAAGGTGTATGACCAAGAGTAGATTACAATAAATAGGGCAAAGTTCCCCTTTGGGGGCGCAGCCCCCCGTGGGAGGGTGCAGATGGACTCCATTGTGGTGTAGTGCTGCAGGGAGATTTTGGTTAAGATAAAGGAGGCGCATCCTCTCAAAAACACGGAAGTTGGGGGTGAAGCCCCAACGGGGGTTTGGGGACAGCGCTCCCAGCGAAATGAAGCGAGTATATACATATATATACGTCTTGTGGGGTATCGTTGAACATCTCTTGATGAATAACCTACAAATCAATAAATAGTTTCTCGATAGCTCTCATATAAGACGAAATTTCAATTTGACGAAAATAAAAAAAAAAACTTCGAGATCTACCTCAGCCTGTAGGCCTACCGAGAGAGATTTTTTTATTGCACGCAAGATTAACTCGTGTTTTCACAATGCGCTCTTCCTATCGCTAATCACAAGTGCCCTGTTGTAGTGTCTCAAATACAAGAAACTCCTCTTACGGCGGGATCATCGCACAGGCGCATTACTCCTTCACCGTAAATGAGACTAACAAGCAGACAGTTTTTAATTATCAATTTAGTGGGTTGGTAGCATGTCGGAAAGCTAATACGGAGAACCCAAGATCGAATCATGGTGTGATTTTCTTTTTCTTTTTTAAAGAAGAAAAGTTTCTCCTTTCATATACATATATATAAACAATATTTTATAATAATAATATATATATAGTAATAATAATTATATATAGTAATAATAATTATATATAGTAATATATATATATATATATATATATATTTATAAACGCATTGAGCTCCTACGTAGCCTAGTCGGTAGCGCGCTCGACTTCAGTGCGAGCGGTCCCGGGTTCGATTCCCGGTGGGGGTTCAAAAATTTCGGTGTTGACCCAGCATCGTGGGGACAACTGGGGAGCTGCAGTGAAAAAAGGACAATGGCGATCACAGTGAGAGCTTCGGCTCTCCTCTCCCAACCCGTTTGCTCAGCGTGGAAGCAGTAGACCAACTCCTCCCGTCGGGGAGAGGCCTCATCCAGTAGTGGATTGAATATGGCTGTGATTTTTTATAGGTATAAACACATTAGGAAATTAAATACAATTAGTGACCAAGGGCACGTAGAAGTTTGGTAAAGTCAGTTATGGTGTTACCTTTTATTGCACACGCGACTGAATCGTGTTTGAGTCAAACTGAATCTTCGAAAATAGGCCTTGTTTTGAGATGCTAGTGGCCTTCTATCCTTCATCAAAGTGACTAATATTTCCAAGGCCACATAAATCATTCTATAACTAGCTATCGTTCTTTTCTTCTACCTTATGATAAGCGGGTATAACTTGAGATGCGTTTTTAGTTAAAAACGAATTTCTATTTTTTAGCATTTTTTCACTTCTTCAAATTGCTTGTTCATTTTTTCTAAATTATGTGAATTTTATAAACTCTTTAATGTGCGTACTGTTTTCACTGCCTCAAAGGAAGAAAAAGTCTAATAACAAGACCAGAGCTTTCCTTCGAAAATACAAAATAAAAAGGAGTTTCTCTTAAGAAAAATTTGATGAAGGAGTACCGAACCTGGGACCACTGAATCCCAAGTCAAATGCCTTATCCATTTTTTTTACCATTTTATTAAATCTGAATAAACTACAGAATCAGAATAAACTACAGAATCAGTATAAACGGAAAATATTAAAAAAACGTTAAGTGCAAATAAAGTTATAAAATAAATTACACAATAGCATTTCAAAATAACCTATTTAAAATATAAATAAAATATAAACCATTTTAAAAATAAAACTTGCGGTGAACTGGTATCGAACCCGGGACCATTGTATTACAACTCCGACGCCTTATCCATTACTCCAAGTAGCCAACTACCAACCTCTGCTTTGTGAGAGCTCTTTATATCAATTCCGTACACGAGTAACAGACGCTATTAATTCACACATCATGGTTGTTCTCTCTGCAGACAAGTCTCTGCCATTTTGTTCCGTTCTCCCAGCAGTTCTGCTTGTTTAGAAAACAGGAAAAATGTGTTTTACCATTAACAAGCTTCGGAGAAAAATAGCAGTTAAGCTAGTAACTGCTGTTTTTCATCGGTTGTAGCAGTCATAGCAATTTATCCCATGTAGGAGTGAAAAATAGCTGTTATGCTAGTTTTGCCCATCTCTATTTCGCACCTATTTTTGAAGGTTTTACTCATTTTTTTTGCTTTCTTTATGTATTGTATAGATGCGCCATCCCTTCCAGATATCAAACCCGGCATAAAGTAGATTTTCACATTTTTGGCGTTTATTGCCTTCTTCAAACTGCCGATTCAATTATTCTTAATTACTTTCCGTTTATTCAAGTCCTTAACTCTAAAGCCTGCTCCGATCTTCCTTTGCAGCATTTCGTGTGTTGCGACCACATAGAAGAGCTTGTAAAACAAAAGGAACTACTTAAGATATTACGATACTGATATTATATCTGTGGGCAGCATCTCTGGATCAGGTTAATATAGTTCTAAAGAAATGCTTCCCATTTCTACATGCTCTTCATTACATTTAAATGAAACGCAAACCCAATATAACATAGACTTTGAAGAAAGGCAAATCCAGGAGATTTGTAACGCTCAAAAGAATTTAAGGAGCAGCAGGACAAGCCTCTGAACAATTAAATAACCGGAACTGTCTCGGTAACATTGAGACATATAAGACCCCAGTACTAGTACCACTTAAAGGCCAATATTGCCGTTAAATCGATGGTTCGATGCACCTTAATAAAGGATTTATAAAAATACTGTTTCTGTGAAATTTGGATCATTATCATTTTTCCAAACATGTATTTTGTAGATTTGAAATTTTCAAAATTTGATAAGAAGACACTATACGCGTCTCTCTGTCACTTTAGTTGAACTGAAAAACTATTAAAGATTCTTAAGAGGAGGCCCCACACGTTCAAACGAAACTTGAAGCAGTTTGATGAAATAAACGTTTGATCGTAGAGTTTAGAACAGGCTCAGGTGCCCTCACGTTCACACCAATAACTTCCATCCGGACAGTTATTCAGTCGAAAAATGACTTTCCACATGAAAGATGCAGGGAGTATTGCTCTTACAGTACGCTTCTTATACTCCACAAATAGTAACACTTTCTTTGATATAATTAAATAAATTCAGTAATGAGATACTACAGTTGTGTTCCTTTCATACATGTCAATTTCATGCATCTCTTTACAATGAAATGAAGAAAACACAAACAGATTGAAAGACAAATATGGACCCGTAGACATGAGTATCTCCATAGTCTGATATGAATTTCTGAATTTCATGTTTTCAAAGACGTCATTTCACAATACATTCTTAATAATATATTTCCGTTAGAATGGTTTATTTAAAGGTAACTAAAGCGATATTAAATTAAAACCTGTTTTGTTACAACTATGAGAACATTTTTATTCTAGGGAAAGTGATGTTTTTGACTCCTGAATATGTACCATAAAATCTGGGGGTGTGCTTTTGAAATAAGACCTGGGTAGTCTCGAAACTTTTGGCCATAAACAGAACAGGTGTATGTATGCTTTAGTATAGTCTTAATTTTTCATAAACGTTTTAATATCAATTAAACTGGCTTTTATCTTTAATAGCTAATCAGACTATCTGTGATGAGAAAGGGAAACAATGCCTAAAAGAAAGAAAAGGTAAGTAAAAAGACAGTAGCTTTTGACTCGGTTTTCTTTTTAATATAACTTACAAGTGTTAATAGAAACTTCCTTTAATTCTGAGTCATACAGAATCAATATAGGTCACACTATACTCTTCTGCATTTTTATTACTTGAGACAATTAGTTTCTAAACAATTTTAATTTATTAATTAATTAACTATTAGTTATTATTAATAATTATTCGTTATTATCAGTTAATTATTAATTATTAATAATTAATTATTCGTGATATAAATATAGGGTTACTACAAATGATTCATCAGATTTCAAATTACTACCTTTTCCCAAGTATTGCACATATTATAATAATGTCTACACAAAAAACAGTGGAAACACAGCATATTTTGCCTCACTCACTACAAATGTTCCATGTGTGCTCACTTGGTCACACGTCCAAGCAGTAATCAAGTTTTTTCATATCTCTTGTAGTATTCCCCTGATTGTAGTGTGACGTAAATCACGGTTTCTAAGATACATCTCAACGGAAGAAGACACACAGTGTCAGATGAGAAGACCTGGGGAACAATGCAAACAGAGAATGTCATTCTTATTCTCACCAATCGTCTTGCCAGCTGGTACCAATTAGTGAACTCCTGCTTACACCTGGTTTGTCACATGAAAAATTATTGAGTGTACGCTTATTTTCATGTAGCTATAGTTATTGTATGTATAATATTTTTGAAAATATAGTACTTTGAAATCCATGAATCATTTGTAGTAACCCCGAATGCATTGTACATTCTAATTTTGCCAGTCATTTGATCACTTCGGAAATTAAATTAAACGTTCTTATGATTTGAAGCGTATACACATACACTCTCATTAAAGATATGATAGAACTTATTTTGAATTTAATTTTTGAAGCTTACAGACAACTTTTGCTAAGGCCGAGGTAGAACTTAAAGGGCACTGATTCATATAACGAAACTGGTAGCACACACTGATCTATTTTATAAGCGAAGACACTGCTGTTACACGTGCGCCTTGCGTTAATATCCTCTGATATTTCTTGATCATTCTTCACAGTATTACATCCTCTCCATTCATTTTCTCTTCTATCCATATACTGGTTTGGTTTCAAATCAGTTTCTTGTACCAGAGAAGATATACTTGATTAATAGAATTTAATGACTTATCGTAACTAACATTACTGTAGATTGGATTGGCTCTCTTTGGTTCCAACAACACTTGGCAAAATATGCTTTTTTACGGTATATCCGACAGTAAGAATTATAAGCAGGACATTGTTTGTTTGCAAATGTGTAAACTACCATGTTTGCGAATAAATTGGTGTAGCAATTTGTGTTTGCAATTAAATTTGTTTGCATATTTGTGAAATACAATGGATTACACTTAAAATATTTGTGACCAATTTGTTTCCCTATCACATTGTTTCTACCAAATTCCCGTACAATCTAAAAATAGTTGGCATTTGCGCTTTTACTAGTTGCTGCGTTTATTATCTATTTACGTCTATGAGCTTAATTTTCAGAATTATTTGCAGTGCATTTGGTAGTATTAAATTAGACCCGGATAAAGTACAATTGTTTGGCTTTCATTACGAATGCTCTGAATTAGATGGTAGAAGACATGTACTTCTGTCATCTCACGCCGCGACACCTCGACATCTAAACAAGGTACTGTCGTATCTCCATATGAATTCCTATGGAGTTACTCCAATACAATCCTGAGGCGTCGACTTGTTTCTCCAGGCATTGTACGAATTGGATATTTCATTAATTTGTGAGCTGCCTAAATCAGTAGAACATAAATCTTTGTTGCACCTTATTGTTAATGTGGCAAATCCGAATATTCCTAAACCTCTGTTTTCTTCTGCACATGGATTTATTGTTCGTTGCTGAGTTAAGCTGATTCTTACGTTTCCTTCAATATTTCCGGAAAATTACATCTCTCTCCCATACAGGCAATCATTGTAACATTTTACTGTTGTAGATTCAGCTCTTGACGTTTCATATTTATTTTGTAGAACTTCATCAAAATGTTTCACGCTAATATTAAATTTCAGCAACCATTGTTTATATAATACGGTTTATACAATTTCAATTTATCTTTTTGTTTGCTTCCTGTTCCTCCTTAATCCTTAATCCTTCCGGTTAGTTTGCCTTTGTTTATCATATGCTTAGGAATCACGGTTTAATCGATGTAACTCAGAATATCGTTTAGCACATCGTTTCTTTATGATGTGCCTTTTAGTATAAAGATATAATAGTATAATATAAACAAAATAGAAAGTAGTTCAGCATACTTTTAACAAACTTAACGACCTAGTTTAGTATATAGCTAACACATAGCAATACCATGGGCCCCACTGTAGGAGGAAAGAACAATGTGACTTTTCCGTGTTTATGGTTATGTTCAATGTTTGTATTCCGGATAATTAAGACAAGTTAACTTGACATTTTAAAATATTTTTTGTGAAATGCGCAGAAGTTTGGAAATGCGTAAAATAAAAAAAAAGACCTGTCCATCTTACCTACGCTATTTCCTGGAATTGATTAAATGTTTAAAACTAAAAATAAACCAAAAGGAAGCAAATGTTTGTAAGAATAAAGAAGAAAATTGTGAAGAACTTTGAAAAAATAATAAAAAACAGTAGCATTCGGATATAAATCTGCTGGTCTGTCCGCTGTTCATTACTAGCAGTGATGTTACTAATGCGTATGCATCTACAGATCATGAGAACAGCAGCAAAGTAGAATATTAGCCAATTATTGCACTCATTAAGTTAGTTGAAAACAAACACAAACTTTGCTTCAGCAGTAAGCTCGTTTATTAATAGAAAGTAGTAAATGTAAGTGATTATTTGCTTTTTCATACACAGTTGCTCTGTAAGTACTAATTATGGCCTTCTTTGACCTTTGATAAGAACAAACAAATTCGAGACATCAATTTAATATACCTCCGGATCAAGACACGTATTCAGGGTCATCATATTACACTCTATTTATGCGTTCAATTAACTTGATTTTGTTGGAACAGGGCGTGTTATATATTTTGCTCTTCAGATAATTCCTGATGTTTTCCATGCAGTTGAGATCTCAACCGTTTCCAGGCTATGGGAGCATTTTAGTCCCATTTCGTCAAATAACAATGTAACGAAGAAAAGAAAGAAAGAAGAACAAAAGAGAAAAGTAAAACACGATTATGTTGAAGTAGATATTACGTTTCAAAATGTATATGAAGATATTTTATAGAGTCCAAGGCCACAGAAATTAAGTTAATTAAACAACATTTAAATGTTTATATTTTCCCAATGAGTTCAATAATTTGGCACATACAGTATAGGTTTAGAAAAGAAAATACTACCAGAACCTTAGAAATAATAAGAGAAATAGCGTTAACAGAGAATAATTTGAAAGATCCCTTATAAGCGAAAGCCAGAGTGAGTGAGACATCTCTCAGAACGGCCGAATACTATGCGAATTTTTCCTGACATTAGAAGAGTGACTACATCTGAAGTACGTGCAACCAACAAATGAAATTCTGCAGTTCTCCACGAGACACGGCCCACACAGGACCAAGCTTCATAACACCCCACATGGTGGGACATGTCAGGTGGAAGCCGATCTTAAACACGCTGTAATGATCACTTCGGCTTAATTGAAAATGAGGAGTCGAGTAGAGGAACTTGAATATTAGAGAAGTACCAAAGAAAGATGACTTTAATAAGTACTTAGAAATATTAATCAACAGAGTTTGAACGTATTTAAAAAAAAAAATAATGAAAAACTCTTTGAAGTTCATTAGAAAGCTAATAATACATAACATTTGCAAGCTATATCGAAAGTGCATCATAACTATGAACTGCCAACTGCAATTATACCAAATGCATATGGAACAAGTGATTTGATTGTTGTTCGTATGCCCACGTTGTTTTTGTGGTTTGTACTCAGGCTAGTGGTAATAGACTTGAATTTCAATCCGCCCACTGGAATTCCAGTGATACCTAGAAGCAACTTCTGGTCATATTTTTAGTTGCCTACGCTGTATAAAGATTCTTAATACGTTTATTTGTTATCTTCAATTATAAACAAATGCTTTGATGTAATTACAGAAAAACTTAAATCTGAGAAGTGCAACTGTCCGAGAAGCTGTGTGGAGCAAAGTATGATACCCGTGAGAGCAACAGGGTAAGCAACTTCTTCTTCATGTTTTCCTAAAGTAATTCGCATACTATTTACACACTTATAAGAAGTATTCTTTATTTCAAGAAGCAAGATGCAAAATTATCGCAAATTTAGCAACATTGCTTATCCTGTAGGCATACAGGATGAGCAGAAATTGTTAAACGATTTAAATGTTGAGTCAAGGTTAAATAATTCTAGTTTATGCGGTAAAACACACACTATTGTGTGATTCGTTACATGACCTATAACGTTTCCTCATGGACTGAAAGGGTAGGGAAAGCTATGGCTTTAACTCCAAACCTGACCATTAATCCTTTAATTTACCTATTATTAACTTCCAAATACTAAGTGGTATATTTCTAAGAACGGAATCTGCCCAAGCAGCACAGAAAATATGTCCAATACTCCGAACCACTGTAAAGTATACTCCAAACCACTGCGTTGAATGGACTCTGGCGGGAATTAAATCCGTGACCACGCGCACAAAAGTCAGCGAAATAACCTCTCGGGCAATCCAAGGTCTATTTTTTATTCCTTAATATTATCTATTTGTCTCTCTCCATATTTCTCAAGAAGTCAGTCAGAAGTCAGCCATACAGTGATTCCTCATAGTCTGAACGAGTGGCGAAAACTATTATTTTCAATCTTAAAATGGCAGGTCCTTTTTAATCGTTTACCATTAAGCAATATACTGGCAAACTTTCCAAGTCTATTTACTTATTTTGAACCCAAACTGGTATACGTTTATATTCAATCACTCCTTATGACTAAATTGCATATGCACGTATCTGTAATTTCTATATTAACTTTTATAAATGCAATATTCATCATAAACATGATTAGTTTATAAGATTATGTTGCAGACCATGAAATCTATTGTTCTATTGATAGGTTTACCAGATTAAAAGAAGATTACTAAATAGCACTTTTCTTCTACAACAACAAAACAAAACTAAACCATTATCAACACTGTCTTTGACCTCTTAATCAATCGCATATGAAACTTTTGGTTATACCATCAGCAATCGTCCCAATATTCTATATGTATGGGATCAGCTGCTATTTTCGGATTTAACACGCTTGATCTGAATACACTGAATGTCGCTTTGAGCATAATATCTTCAGCTGTAGGATGAGTAACTTCTGGATTTTTAAAAAAGAATTTCCACATAGAAGAACATCTTGCATACTTATGGTGATTGGTAAGGATGAAACAGAAAAAGTAACATTTTTAGACAAGAAACAAAGTTCAAAGATATAAAGCAGAATAGCCGTTAACCGTCTATGGGAACACTCTAAGGATACAGAATATAGTTGATGATGTGAAATTGTGCGAATCGCGATTTGTGACATTTATTCATCTTGGTGAAACGCACTCAATTGGGAGACACATATAAAAGACGTTACCACAATGAGACACGCGTATTACTTAACTGAAACGTATCTCCCCTCAGAGAAGCGCCTCGCAGCAGAAGACTGTAAAAAACTAAAATAATACATTAGAAGTTACGTATAATTTGTAGAGAAAGACAAAGCGGGTCGCATCCCAATAGTGCCTTGCTTCTATACAATCGATTGTTAATGGCCATTAAAAGCTAATCGTCAACACATAAAACTACTAAAACCCAGAACGCCAACACATAAAACAACAGAAAAACCCACTAAAACCTTCTTACCATCACCTCAATTCTTCCTTCTCAGAGTCAAAGCTCATAAAAGCTATGCAGGAAGAGGAAAATATAAAACTTGAAAACAACATACCCTCTCCTAAATCAAAAACCGGAATCCAGCAACAAACCTCGTCCCGTCTAAGTTAGATCCACACATTCTTCAACCGCCTAGTCGAGAACCCGATGGTCTGAATTGAATGGAATTGAATTTTTATGGTTTTTAGGTTCAGGCCGGGATAGGGGAGGAAAAAGGATTAAGGAAGGTGTTAGACAGGGTCTACATTGAAGGTGACACCCCAGCATTTGCCTGGTATGACTGAATCCTGGAAAGCCCGCAATCAGGATGGTCGCCGAGGTTGGGACCGTCGAACGCTAGTCACTAAGATAGTACGAGGCTCTAATAAGCTTACCGCTTATTATCAACTGACATGAGTTCAAAATAAAACTGGCAGTTATTGACTATGGTCATAGACCTCATAATAGATAGACTTAGCACGCTTCCCCATTTCTGGCTTCGCTAAAACGAATTGTTTTTTGTACAGCATAACGTGATTTTGAATCGATCCGCTAAGTTGCTCTGGCATCGACCTCATATTCGGTCTATGTTATTGTTCACGTTTCACTATAAGAAATTATAAAGTATCAATCTAAAACCACTTAGAAATACGCTTCGCAGGCATTACGAAAAGTGGACCGATTACCGTCTGAGCTTAAACAAAACTGCATTAATGAACAGATACTATGCTATACTTCAGCGGGCTAACTACGTTGCATAGATAACACTTTACACATTGGTTATGGCTGAGACCAAATATATTCCTTAATACGAAACGTTATACCGAAAAGATCCAACAAATTACGAGGGTCATTTAACTCGGACTGGCAACACTGCTACGATTGGAGTGTCGTGTGGGCAGGAGACAAATGACGAACGTAGTGTGTGCCGTGGATGTGTACGAGTCAGTTCAACGCTGCTGCTTTCCCATATTACGGTGTGCGTGGCGAGTAGACAGTGTTAAAGTGATTGTTGAGTGGAATACCGCCCTAACGCAATGTTCATGCGTGCAGAACAGCGTGTGTTTATCAAATTCCAGGTGGCACGAGGGCGAGATGCGAGGACGATTCACAGAGGATTAGTAGAGGCCTGTGGTGAAGCTGCTCTACCGTATCGGACATTTTAGGACGACAGTCAACAGATAAAATGCACGGTGGAGGGCATATGCGAACGGCTACGGACGAAATTCATCTTGCAAGACTACGGACACTGCTTGATGGTGATCGGCGCTGGACTTGTAGTGAATTGGCGAAGGAGCTGAACATTTCGTCCGGATCAGTGTTCCGCATGCTAACACAAGATCTTGGCATGCGGAAAATTGCAGCCAGATGGGTACCCATGCTCTGACCGAGGTTCAAAAGTGGCATAGGTGGGAATGTGCGCACCTACACCTTCAACGTTACCATGAGGAACGTGATGACTTCTCGCACCGCATTATTGCAAGTAACGAAACGTGGGGAAAATCCTACGAGCCGGAATTGAAACGTCAGTCGAGTGAATGGCGCCACCCAGAATCTCCACGACCGAAAAAGCTTAGGCAAGAGCCAGCAAACGTGAAGGTGATGATGATAATGTCATACGACCACGAAGGCATTTTCCTGTCACTTCAAGTTCCACCGGGCGTTACTATGCTTCATACCTCAGTCACCATTTGCGACCAGCATTGCGGCGCAAACGTCCACACCTCCTGGAGTCTGGACCAATTCTCCTACACGACAATGCCCGATGCCATACAGCCCATCCAGTACAGACTCTGTTAGGACGATGGGGTTGGTAGGCACTGGAGCAACCGCCACATTCCCCGGATATGAACCGCTGCGATTTTGATCTTTTCTCAAAAATGAAAGAACCTCTCAGGGGCAAACGTTTCAGAGACATTCCCTTCATTGTTCGTGCCTTAGGGCGCACTGTCAACACCCTCTCACAAAGTAGGGCTTTGACAGGTAATCAACGGTTACCAGACATCTGGCGAAGGGTTCAACAGGCAGGCGGAGACTACATCGAAGGACTCAAAGCTTCTTGAGGTGAGTGATTCACTACATTCCATTTCACAACTATGTTGCCACTTCGAGTTAAATGACCCTCGCATTTTAATTATGCGTTTACAACAAATTTAAGGAATGAAAAAAATCTTTTCGAAAGAACTTCCATGTTGATGTAACCCATTGAAATTTTTATTTTCCTTAGAATTTATCAGTTATTAAACGAACAAAATTGAAGACCTGAATTGAAAAACATCCCAAGTCCATTTTCTGTTCCAGTTTTAATTTTTTTTATATTCGTAGACATTTATGCTCCAAAGGCTATCCGCTGGCATAATATTACATCCTAACTCTAACTCAAAAACCTTTTTTTAAAGTACGAAATGAGAAGATTGTTCAAGTTTGTACCCCAGATTATTTTCCTTAAAGTGAATCCATTTGTTGCGAGTGCACGTACAATAGAGAGAACCTGGTTAAATTGTTTACAAAATTATTGGATGAGCACGGTTATATCGCTTTACTGCTCTAAACTAACTATGGCAATCTATTTCGTATTAAATGTTATTTTCTTAATCACAAACTATGTACAGGTATATAATCATTATTTAAAAAAAACTAAAACGTTATGACGCTTGCCGATAGATGGATCCCTCACGAATGTGAATTTTGTTTGTAAAGCGAAAACGTTGCTGGAAATATTCACAAAATTTTCTCCAGAGATGTTGTTTGCTATTAATATTCTATCCACTTCATTCTGTTTAGTAAGCGGTAAACTATTTACATTTCTTCTAACTATAAATGTATTCATGTAACATCTGCTATGATTATTATTGTTATATTTTTCATATAAATTTCTTAACAGAACGACCATAAATACGTCCAAACATGCTGTACTAACATATGGTATCCCGTACAAATTTGTTATCACTAACTCCATGTTTAATTGTTTTCGAAAATTTCGCATCAAAAAAGAGATCGATTGCCATTACTTTAACACTTTCCTCCATTGTGGGTTATCGCTTTTTTATTACTTGCTTTTGCATGTTGATAATTAATTGCTTCAAAAAGTATTACCATTTGAAAGATCAGTAATTTGCACGTATTTAATTGGTTTATGTAGCGAATTCCAACTCGGGAAGGGCGTAAGCCATAGTGCTGTTTCCGCCCATAAATTTATTTTATTTTATCTTAACAAATTCCAAATAGTGCTACAAAGCACTGCGGTGAAAGTGGTAAGGTAATAGATAGGTAAGGGAGTTCGTACCCCGCGGCCGACTATCCTGACTGAGGCTCAAAGTTTCTCCAGGCGAATACCGGAATGATCTGAACTAAGGCCTTACTGTTACCTTCCCCATTTCCTTCTCTACTCTATTCAGGCCTGAGCCAAAGATGCCTAAAGGCCATAATAAATTCAAATTCTCAATAGAATTCGTAGGTAATTTTCTAGGATATTAACAACAACAAAGATATGGACAGAAATCAACCCTGGAAATATTTAAGGTACTATTTGCCTTGTGTAACTGAAAGATACATTAGAAATCGTCAGTCATGGACGGCCACTGGGCGAGAACTCGCTACCATCCGGATGTTAAAAGATCTCTCTGTCAGTTCAGATAAGAACATAAGCAAGACCATTGTACAAGTGTCTTGAATAAAAGAACATTAATGATATTAATATTAATAAATATTCTAATTTGAACAAGAAATACGTTCTACAAGTTTTTACATTGTTAATTCCTTTCTTAAAGAATCACGACAGATGGGAGGATAATTTCTAAATATTTTTTTTGAAGTTTTGCTGCACAACGAGCTTTGGCAGACGTTGACTGATTTTTAAAAAATAAGAAACAATAATAAACTTATGGAAAAAGAAACAGTTTAGTAGTATGTTTTTTTCTGTGAATTTCTACTTTTATATTTAATTTTCTGCATACAAAGAAGAATAAGTAAGTTTTCATATCTTTGTTCCATGTTTGCTGTACTGGCAACCCTCCATATTTTTCTTAAATGGAGGATCTAGGTTCAGCCATCTACAATCTGTCATGCTGAAGTATATAAATGCTCGAATAGAACACCATGTGAGTCCGAAAAAGGAGAAATAGAAGATGAGAAAAGAAACATGTTTGTATTAACTACAGGAATGTATTAAAACGACTTTTGTTCAGGATTTTCTACTTATTTTTTTTGTGTGTTTACGTGGCATAACAGACTTATACTATGTAAAGTAGTTAGCAACTACAGTATTTCAAATTTATACATTCTTGTAGTCCTCGTTTCGTCTGCTTAAAATGTGACTATTTATCTGTAATCGGCTGCAGAGCTCAACAATGAAAAGGGCGAATCCAGCGGGACCTTTGACGATCCAGGCCGCCGAACTGGCTACTGTCAAGATAGAGTCACATTATTTGCTTACTTACTAAATATGTATGGTGTTGTTCTTACTAGTTAAATAAAATATTGCGATTTCTTATTTTTGTATAATGTTGCTAAACACAGTTTTATTATTAATTTCTGTTTCGTTATACAAATTTTCTACCTAAATTTCTAAAACTTTACTGCGTTAATTACGTCGAATTAGTTTTGAGTGACTTCTGGCAATTATGTGACCTTTTAGAAAGCAAAGATTGACTTGGCACTTACTTGCAAAGTGATGATCGCCCCAACGTCGCAAATGAGACACGCGTATTCGAGTCTCGGTTGTCGTACACTTTTCCACTCTCCAAACCTGGTGCTTACGCTCTCCGTCTCAAAATCCGAATCCTGTTTTTCCCTTCCCACAATCTACTCGTCACCTCTCTTTACATGATTTCCAAATTCTGCGGACGTTGCTTTCTTACCTTCCTGATTTGGTTCATTCTCCTGGCTCTTTCCATAAGCGTGAACCAATCCAGGAAGTTCAGCTATTGTTTGCTTTGGTCATCAGCTTGCATGTACGTAAGAGGGAAACACACTTGCCAGGTCTTTGTCAACGAATTAATGAAATTCTTTACTTGATTGTGCATTGACTGTGTGGTGCATATAACTTAACAATACAAATAATGATTGTGATATTCCGACACCTGAGACCGACATTGACATTGAGCCTGACAGACGATATCCACGATACAATGAAAAGCGGACATTCTCGGTAGCAACCAATGGCGAACCTCGGAAGTTTCAAAACCATACATAAAATCGGCTTCAAACTTAGTTGTCAGAAAATTTGACTCTAAATCCCATAATAGGATGTTTCTGTTCAGTAGCTAAATCGTATAAAAAAAACAACAACACGTAACAGGTTAAAATTATTGAAGGAGAGGGGGAACGCCACACTAAACACTGCGTTATAACAAAATTTTTAATTCATAAATAATTATAAGGCATGACAGAACAGGACGTCGAACCTGGGAAATAATTGGAATACTTTCAAATACATGTTTGCTTACAGAAGTGGCTGAACCGCGCAGAACGACTACTCACATATTTCGATGAAAAGAACCAACCAACAAAACATAACCTGCACATACTGAAGGTGAGCAGAACACACACACTCACCAAATTGGATGCACTTACGAAAGAATAATTAAATTAAAAATAAACGTAATTGTGTTTTCAATCTGATATATGTATCGGTGTTTTGCCAGTGATGAACAGAAACAAGAATATCACCACAGATAATGCCGGGTACGTCCGTCACTATTTCACTACTTTGAATGGTCGATTCAACGTTGAAAAGTCACTCCATTTCATTTCAACAGTAAAACACATACATATTAACCCTTGAATACTAGGATAGGTGAAAATTCACCAGAATGAAAACTAACAAGTAGCATGAGTTACCAACAGTGCAGAGAGTTTTTTTTTCATTTCCGTGTATTCTACTATAACTTGTTGTCCAAGAATTGTATTGACCATTACATGTTGATAATATTGCACTGAAACTAGTTATCCAATGACAGGCTACTTACGTCTTTGTGTGAACTTGAAAAATAAATTGACTCCTTAAATACTCAATTAATACACATATTGGTACCTTCATATATTCTAGTAACGTGGGAAAGGTTGAACTCACATTTTCCTCCAAGACATTGTAGGTCTGCTCCTTGTCTTTAGAACAGAACTGAAAATAACTTGTGTTGGGAAACTCTCACCTGTCCACCATATTCACATAATATTGATTCATCCGATTTTACTTTATTCCGATATCCTTCTCTAACTTGGGTTGGCAGTGAAGACTTTTCCAAATGCCAGCGATATAAGCAGGTGCCTGAAGGACATCGTTGCTTCACGCCCACCAGAGCTGTACTGCAATAGAATCTACATCGTTCTACAAGCATATGCTATTAACATCACTACTAAGTAATATATCAATTATCAAGTGCCGTGTAGTATATCGTAGGTTCGTAATTCCAACTTGCCTATCTTTCCCTATGTTTCGGATTTAAATTGATAGAAGACTAAATATGAGTCTTCGGAAGTAAGTCGCAGAAGAGGGCAAATTGTTGAAAAATGATATGGATACACGTTTGATTTTTTGCTTTATTATAATTGTTTAGCAAAATATTTTACATAAATTACTTTCGAAATTTAGACGAACATTTTTCTGCCAAATGACTAATTCCGTGTAGCGTTGACGTCTGTCAATAGAATAAGTTCTAATAAAATTTGTCTGTTCTTCTAAGAACAAAAGTGGGAAGGGCCGAATATTCACAGTTGACAATCAATCCTTTTCTAATTTAATAAACAAAATACCATTTGTTTATGTTATCTACGTGTGAGTTACATGGAACTCATGTGGAGACAGAATCAGTTATGACACTGACTGCAACGTAAGATGTATTTGACTCGCAATAGTATCATTGATTCTTCCCAGAATTGAGTGCTTTGTCATTTCGTACTGTACTGTACTGTGAACCATACCCCCTACGTTCAACAATGTTACGTCACCGCTTCCTATCGCATACATTTCGTTCAAAGAGACCCCAGGAAAACATTAAACGTGAGAGGTTCTATTGATCTGCTAGCCAAGTGAGTTATGTATAACACACGACGTAATTATGGAATGTGTTTCTAAGAATTGAGTGTTTTTTCTATTACACATTGATATATGAAGCATGTCCCCTAAGAATGCTTATCTGTCATTATATGATATCGATTTTATTGAAAGAGTCGCCAGGTCAATATTGAAGGCGAAATGCGCAATAATATTGGATGTATAAACATGAATAAGTATAATTTGCACTAATCAACTCCAGGGATTTGCCCAGGGATCCATAGAAAATGTAATATGTATGTTGCAGCGTGACTTACGTACGTACTACATGGCTCCCGAAGGGAAGATACAGTATGACTGAGTTAAATATACTTCACGTGGCTCCGAGCCGAAAATTACCTAGATTTAAATACAACTAATACGGCAATCAATGTGTTAATTTTTATTCATATTTAGTTGTAGTTTTGTGCACAAGTAACTCATAAAAATATCTTGAGTATTTTAGGTAGCAATTACTTATAAACTGTTGAAATTTTTACATTCCTGTGTAGAATACGAATACAACATATGTTATAATGTTCAAGTGCTTAGGAAATCGAATACATGTGAGGAGCCTTCAAGCAAAGGATGGAACTTATATTGACGAATTAAATATGGTTTGGGAAAATGGTTTACGATGTCCCGAAATAGGTCTATATGTGACACAAAAGTCGTATTTTGTACAAATAAATTTTAGGCCTTAATCTGTTCATGTACAAAGTATGACAATTTTTTGTCACTTATATTTCGGGTTCTATATGAAAGTTTTTCTCGAACCTTTTTATTAGTCGATGTGGCTTATATGTCTTCGCTTCTGACGTAGGTGTTTTTAATATGTTGTGTTTTGTCTAATACAATTTCTCTATCACCTATTTGGAAAGTAACACGCATTTTATTATTGTATTCCCGTATTTCTCACATTACCATGCGGTAGTAAATATCTTATATTTTAATACACGTTAGTAATGTTCCCACACAAAAATTCATTTGAAATCAGTATCTAACTGGAGAGCTGAAGACCAAAAATAAAGATCTCACATAGTCAATGATAATGGTTTTAACTTTTCTTTGCAGTAATATGACATATTCCTGAAATTAGATCGATCACTGTCTGCTATTGTATAGAACTTTGAACCATTACTTTTCAGGTACATGTTAGCTTACTGCGAGGGTATAGTCTTCGCATCTGTAGCAGGTGTGGTGACTAAGTACTACATCTGGCAATGATCCCTTCATTTAGAATTTAAAAAAATGATCGTTTTAATTGTATTGCATATTGTTTCACTTGAAACCATATTCATTCTTTGTAACAAATGTAGAATTTTCTGTACAAAAAGAAAAATAAATATGAAAGATCCAATTGACATTATTAAATAATTTAGCATAATACGGGGTGCTTAATATATTGCTGCTGTTATTAGGACTCGCCGAGACAACTGTAAAACATCTATACGATTTCTGTACTATACATAGGGAACCAATTTTACTGATGATGATTCCTCTTATTTCGCACAGTACAATAATCGCGATTACAATTCTCACTAGGATTCTAGAACAATTTGCAGAGTACAGAAACACTAAGACATAATTATGTGTATACATATCATGGTTTCTTTCTTTTTGGAAACCTGAAGAATCTTTTCATTGAATCGAACGTTTCAATTCTATAATTTACTTAATGTTGATGAAATATATTTTTTCGTTTCTTTGCAGTGTTGGAGCTTTAACCGATGGAGAGTATAGTGATGTGAACATACGTATAAAACTGGGGAAAATAAGACGCCGTCTCAAAGTTGTACGTGGATTATTAGATATCACAGGTAAGGTGTAAAAAAGCGAACGTTTATTATTCCATAACAATGTACATATATAAAATTGAAAATCCGCTCGTTTGTTTGGATGTCTAATGTAAATACCTGCACTCATTTCCACTACATTTTTCATACGTGTTCTTTAGGTTCCCTGCCAGATTATTAACATGTTTTAATTCACCACAAGTAACCAACTAATTAAAATAGTAATTTTATTGATGATAATGAATTAAATACATTATTTCCATGTTTAATCCTAAACAACAGTGAAATCAATAAATACATATTTTAATGATTTTATTAAAATTCTGATTGATTGTTGATACGTAATTTTATGGGTAACTAATATTACTACTAATAATAGTAATGGTATTAGTTGCTGTAGCAGTTGTATTTGTAGTAGTAGTAGTAGAACTGTTGGTGATAATAGCAGTAGTAGCTGCAGTAGAAGTAGTAGTTGTTTTTATTGTAATTTTAATTGTAGTAATTATTGAGGTAACAATAGTAACAGTAGTTGTTGTAGTAGTATGTATTATTAGCTGTAGTAGCATCTTCAGTAGTAGCAGCAGTTGTAATATTAACACTAGCATCGTTATGTTGTCATCATATTTTATTAATCATGCATCAAAGGGTGGGTATTTTGGCTAGGAATTAATAATCCTTATATAAAATTCCGATACCAAATTTATCTTCTGCTCCATTTTTTAGGTACTCCGATCAATTGAATCGTTGAGTTGAAAAGGGAAGAAACTTCATTCTTGCTGAAATGAGTATTGTTAAACTGTTGCGTTTAGCTGAATGGTTAAACCGTATAAAAGCTAGATATACACCGATCCTACCCTATTAAGATATTTATTTGGTTCTGTTCTGTTAAACAATTTTAATTAAACGAAACAGCTAACTTATTTTTGCAAGAAATAGAGTTTCTTCCTTTTTGAAATTAGAGATTATGTTATAGACTTCCATAACGACTTTCCTTCCATAACGGCGTATCCTTTGTTAGTTGCCTATTATATATATTTAGATTATTGTCCATTAGATGGAAGGGAACTTATTTCCTGCAGATAACACGAGCTTACACCTTGAGGGTCAATGTGAATTTTATTTCAATCATTTTATTCAGCTGTACCCATTCGTAGTTGGGCGGGTATGGTATGTAATGGTTCGATAGAAAGATCCAGATTTTTTTAGTAAATGATTTGTAAAAATTGGTGTGGTTGGAAAAAAGCGTGACTGAAGTACGCAAGACGAACACATTATCTGTTTCAAAGGAGGTAGGACTAATATTTATAATACCAGCGATTCTAAGTATAGTTGTTAGAGAAAGCATAAATTATAAATGATTTTTAAGTCTGCTCAATTTACTGAAAGTGTTTAAACAAGTTATGGATACCAGTACCGAATCGAAACTAAAGATTATGACAATCTTTCTTCTCCTGACACGGAAGAAAGTAGATAGTATATGAAATCTTTACAGATCTGCCGGTGGACGCATTTGAAAAAAAAATACACACACATTATTTAAAACTTTTGATCTTCTGGTAAAGTACGTAGTTGAACGTATGTCTTGCGCAGTAGAGCGGGCCGAAAAATGGAAAATTTGATTTTGCATTGGGCACAGGTGTCAATAGTTGCTCCGCCGATTGAAATACTTGGGAAAAACATTGTTGAAAACAATTTAGGACGACCTCCAACTCCTTAAAACATAAAGATATAAAATTTTACACCCCACAGACAAAATTTAAGGGATATTTTTGGGAATAGTCTAAACGGGGTTACGTAAGGTAATGACACATTTCATGGCGAGGTTTAGCCTCAGCAACTCAAAGAAGTACGTTTGCGAATGGAGCATAATGTTCTGAGAAGCGCCTACAGAACAATGCCAGCGGGGTGGTTATTGATCGTAACAGCTCCTTGAATGCTCTGCTGTTTGGAATTGATAAATATGTAAAAGAACTCCCAAGGACTTACCTGGAGGGAGTGGCTGGACGTCGTATACCGCACGCCCAAGCCAATGAACATTCTGGCAGGAAAATCATAAAGTTAATTTTGTGCTCTGTTCGATTTCAAAATCACTTTGTTTGAGAAGGACGGAATATGATTCGATGTTCTGATATAGACATTAGGACACTGTCTCTACATTTTCCTCTTGAATATCTCCTACAGATGCATTTGGTACGATTCGTAATTAATACTACATAGTTTGTGTGTGGCAAGGTAGATTAGTTAGAAGTTGCGAGCTATTTAGATCATCATAGTTCGACGCAGTTTCTTAATACTAGCAGCTGTAGTTAGGCCAGGCTCAGATAATAAACCAAATATTGAGGATAATGTCGTTCTCATTCAATAAACTGGATCTCTATATTTTCACTCCTAATACACGCTACACATTGATTACAAAAACGTATTGAAGATTTTTGGCGGAAAAAGAGGTAGGCTTGCCTCGCATTATGACTGTTGAATGCGATTATAAGTAGGTTAATAACGTCTAAATGGAAACGTGGAAGAAGGAATACTATGTAAATAATTTGTAACCAGACAACAGCAAACTAATGATTATTCGAGAATAAGACTCACACACAAGCTGAGGCTTCTGTGAGTCGAATGTTATGTAAACATGTCAGGTACAAAGTTAAATAAATTTAAATTTCAATATAGGCAGTTTGCTCCACGATTGTGAATAAAAGTCTGTTTTCAGTAATTTCTTGATAATTTCCATTTGTTGACTTTGTAGTCCTCACATCAGATTAAAATTATCTACTTCAAATTAATATTACTGTCGGAAAGGGAACCTCTAATAAATCTTACAAGAAAGAAATCCGAAAAAGTAATACAATTGGGGTGGCTAACTACGGCTGTTCTTGCTTTCCGCTTAAACGCAGCCACAGAAAAAGCATCTTTCACTTTTGAATTGTTGGCTATCCGCATGCTTAAGTTTTTTACTTCCAGTTTGGCACGTAATTCCAGCGCAAACTGTATCTACGATTCCTACACAATATTTGTGGTTTATAATACAAGACACACTTCCTTCCTCATCCTGGTCTATCTTTACCAGCGTTATTCAGAAGAATGGCTAAGTTGAACATCCTAAAATATCTTAATAGCTATGATTTTTGTTGAAATGAGACCTCTGGGCACTGCAGCGCATGAGATCAGATTGTCCAAAAGTAAAATTAGGGGGAATCAGACCCTTTATTATTTCTCCAATAAACTCCAAAGCAGATTAGTACACGAAGCTATTGCCTTCGAAAAATCAATGTCTTTTATTTACAATAAATAAGCCACGCCTAACTTAAGCCGCTACTATAAAGCCGAGATTCTGAAAAGAAAATATGTCGAACTATGATTAGCCAGCTAGCTCGTAAATTCTCACTAATCTACCTTGCCGCGCAAAACTATGGATTATCCCGTATGAACTATCACTGAAGCAGCTGGAATAGTTTTGACAGAAAGGAAGGGGACACGTTGACCTAATATCAAATCTCAAAGAATATTGCGTCCTTGGCAGGAAAAAATTATATTTTAAAACCGACTAGATCACAGCATATTTTTGTAATTCTCCTGCCCAAGATTTTGTTCGGGTTTTTGCATTGGGCATGGGCAATTCACTATGCGTTTCTTGGAATATTTTATACTCCATTACTAAACTTCCCTCTTTACGCTACAGAGACTAAACCACGCTATGAAATGTGTTATTAACGTCAGTACACCCCTTGAGATAATCCCTAAAAAAATAACCCTTCATTTTCAGGGGGTATTTTTAATATTTCAAGGGGGTAAGGCAGACCTAAATACAATTTTTGCACTACATTATTTGTATGCTTTGTCTACCTTCAAACACAAGTATTGACGCATGTGCCCAATGCAAAATCAGAATTCCAATTTTTTCCCGCCCAGCCAATTACGCAGGTATACACAGCAAAATACTAATTACTCCTTTGCACTAAGTAGCATCACTTAGATTTCTCTGCATGAACTCGTGAATTTCCCAAGATTCGAATTCGCTATTCATTGTTACTGAAAGCATATTTTTTGGAAAGAGGCTCCCAAAACTAGTGATTCCCGTCCTTGCTATATATATTCTGTGAATGTATTTCCTGCTGTTTTATGGTTTCCGGCAGAAGCTGCACTAAAGAAACAACAATCGGGTCGTCGAACACATTGCCAACGTACAGTTAGCTAGTCATATGTCCGTCAATTCGTAGGACACACGATCGGGCACGAAATCCAATAGCATCCCACATCATAACATCCGATGCCGGACCTACGTGGCAATATAAAATGCAGGCGTCTCTCAGCCTAGTACCACGGTACTATCAGATACGGATGCACCCATCATGATGATGCAGACGGAAGCGGGATTATTCTGAAAGGGGATGTCCTGCCATTCAGCTTTCAATGTGCGACGTTCATGCCATAATTGTGGTCCCTCATTACTATACTCTGGAGTCAGTGTAAACCGCAGCGAAGACGCCGTGCAAATATGCTCCACCCCGCCAGACGACGTAGAGCCGTTCTTGAGGACACTGTAGACTGTGCAAGATCCAGCAGTTCTTGCGCCAGGAAACGAGATATGTCTTTTCAACCCACCAGAGCTATAGGCACAAGCCGTCTGTCCTCGCGGCCAGTAGTATGGTATGGCCATTGTGATGCGGAGTAGTGATTTCGTCGAGACATCAAGTCTGTATGCAGTGCACTTTGGACGCAGCCCATTCAATACGGGCACCAATGCCACGGAATGAAAAACCGCACTTGTGATATGCCACAATTCTTCAGCAATCAAAGGTGAAACCTACTGACAGGTCTGGCACATTCGACGACGAACCACTTTCGACAATACACACACACACATGCCATGTCATACCAACTACTGTCTTGTGACGTCTACCACTGCTCTGTGGCTCTGTAGCCTACATCCAATAGTTTTTCCTAGACTGAATACGCGCCACGTCTGATGTGTCACGGAATTTTGCTTATTAGTTGTTTTTCTTTTCCTGCTCTACATGTTCTGCAAATTCTGCATTAAAGTGATGTTTCTTTCTTGGTGTTGCATTCTTAATCATGAGTAGTTTATTTAGAATTGTGCAAAGCTTTTGCGCAAAAACATATTATATTATTCTAATGGTATTTTCCAGACAAGGTTCATCACAAGGAATGACTCCTATTTATTTTTCTATTTTTCCAGTCTCCATCGGAGGTGTTTTTGGATTCTTCATAGGTGCCAGTTTTATGAGTGTAGCAGAAGTCCTTTATTTCCTAATATTGAAACCACTATTTCTGCTGTGCACATACAAGTTTAACATAGCACAAATGTGGAACTTTATGTAATCTGAATTTACTTTTTCAACGATTCGCATGTTTCTGTAAATTTGAAACTCACAGATCTTACTTGTTCGGAAAGAACTAGGCTATAGCATCGCAGAAGGACAATCTAGAAATGGAATCATTCTATTCGTCGAAAGTTTTTTGTAATATAAGAATTAGAAAACTATTTAATGAGAAACTATTAAGCGTCTTTAACTGAGATCCAATTCAATGCGTCAACGTATTTCAGTAATGGAATTGTGTGCATGTAAGGTTATGTATCTTCTGTATTTACGATGGCAATTTAAAATGTTAGGGCATGGATATTGTCTACTTCTGATAGTAATGCAATTTATTTCAATTGAGATTATACTTCCTTTGAAGAACACAATGCTCCTTTCATGATGCTCCAAAACATTCATTTACTACAGTAAAAATATTAACCATCGAAGTCACTAGAAACGGATGAACAATATGACTCCACGTCAAGTAGTTTATGCACATTTTCTTCATAAATTACTTCCAGTATAGAAATGGCTAATTCCAATCTTCTTGCCACGTATTTATGCTATACCTTACGCCTTACATGTAGATCACCGAAATAAGTTATAATACAATGTGGGACATATTCCATTACAGGAAACGTTTTTATATCTCTCAAGAGCGAGAGAATCCGAGAATCCCGTGTAGCATCATCAGGAGAACTTTGAGATGAACAGGTATAAGTAGCTTTTTCTTTTGTTCGTAAGGTATTAGAACTTACAAATCTGAATATAGCATCATGCTACGCTGTCAATTCCTATCGAGACATTCAGAGAGAGGAAGAAGATAGGAAAGTAACAAAAAAACTGAAATAGAGAGAGAGAGAGAGAGGTGAACGGGGGAATATTAACGAGAAGAAATAAAATAGACTTATTATTAGTATCTGAATACACAGGAAGCCAACCAGCCTATTTTATTCTCTTTCTTTCTTTCTTTCTTCCTGCCCTTTTTCACACAGAGTTTCTCTCTCGCTTCCTTTCCCACTCACACACACAAAGAGAAACTCCACAGACGAAAAAACACTGCTCCATCTGGCATGCAGAGATGGATCGTCAAAATTAATTCCCTACAAGACACCTTTAAAAGTCATATCACACGTGCTAGTTAGTAAAACACACTGCATAACGTTACGAATTGCTACCTAAACTCTCCTTGTAAGTTTTGAGCACTTGTTTGTTAGAAACATGATAAAAAAGAAATTTCAGTGGTTCAGTTACTTACCTTTACTGCTAAGCTACCAATAATTACTCGAACTTCGCACGCCAGGATAGTACACTTTTGTTACCAGGCCCATAGGTTGCGATTTACCTAAAATCCTTCTCTACTCAATTAAATATCTCTTTTTTCTCCTACAATAAGCAAGAAAAACAAAATTATTTAGTAAACAGTATAGCTAAATCTTTCCGTTCTCCTACATTTTGTATTTGGTGACGTGTTAGCATTTCTCATAAATCATGCAAAATGGAAATACTTTTCAAGACGTATTGCTACATACTCACAATTACTGGGAACCTCTGTTTCTACTTTTCTGTCTCACTATTAAAATTGCGTATACTAATTAATTGACTAAATTCAATTTTAATAGGCGATAGCAAAACAAACGTACATAAGATGAAAAATGTTTAGTTATAGATAAAGCAATGTAGTACCGCACTTTTCCGTATCATGAAAGTAAAATATAGCATCCTCTTGGGAAGATTCGATCCGACGATCTTCAAAAGTACAATGTTCTAAGCAAGGCCGCAAAACTACAAAACGCACTAATCCATGAAAGGAACAATATGACATCAGATAGTAATAAGTAGTTTGCAAATGGAGATAGCACATGGAATTCATTTGAGTCATTTCTATTCTCTATAATTTCTATGCTTAAATTGACCGAAACGTGTTACACCACCGTATACATTACTTACTGCATCAAGTAATGGTGTCATATAATATCTTGTTTATATATTCAAAGTGCGGAAAAATATATCTTCTACAGTTCAAATGTAAGTATGCCAGGTACCTGTCTTGACCTCTTACCCTTACGTTTTATAGGACTTTTGGATGTAAGATTATTCTACCAAAGGTGATGTCGTATTTCTGTAATAAATGTTGACTTATGTAAGGTTTTAGGGTTACATTTTTTTTAACTTAGCCCTAGAAACCAGGCTCAGTAAACCAATGAGAAAAGAAGCTAGTTTTAAATTGTATACAATAAATAGACGAGCGTTGTAAATACATCTATAAATGACGCATAGTGTAGATAATTAACTGCAAGTTATTTCCAAAAAAATGCTTAAAAACGAGAAGAAAGACTTTGAAGTTTCCAAGTTCTATCAAATTTCCTACAATAAATTCTTTACCCTTCGAACACCATGGACCCAACTATGTCTGACGACTTCAGGATTGTAGTTCTAAAGATTCAAGATGACTATAAAAATGTAATACTAGGAATCTGGAAGAATATTTTGTTCCATACATCAAAGACGAAAAATGTAAAGGAGTGGTTGTTTTAACGCTAAAACAAACAGTTTATGCGTCGAAAATATCCACTGTTGCTTATAATAAATTAACTACATAATGTTTTTGTTAGCATTATAATTTGCTCATATAATATTTAAATAAATTGCAAGATGGTTAACGGTTATTAGAAAAAATATGCAAATACAAACAAGTATCTTATTATTATAGCATTAAAGAGTCAGGAAATTTTAGAAAGATTCAAATTGACCTATTTAGAAGATCATGAATATCCGTCATATATTAGAGAATCCAAACAAGGCTCAAACAGACTGTTTGTTCAAAATTGTGCTATTGCTTCTGTTTATCAAATATAACATTTTTATGGAAGTAGTTAAAATATTCACAATTTCACTTCCTCTCTCTGTGACTTGAAATATCATAAATACAAAAATTATTTCAACATTAGCCATACTTATTTGTTATCTCAGATGCAAAATCTAAAATAAGACCAAATCAACAGCTATTAATAGTGTGACCATCTGCGCCACATGTTGAGCATGTCCATTGCTTATAACTGCTTACCATACTCTGAAGATCTTAATGTGTTCGAAGCATCTTCCAGCTGAAAATATATCAAGTATAGATTGTCATAACAAAGAATATAAATTATCAATAGTATCACATATCCATCACACGGAATATTTGACTGAACATAAAAAATATATAACACAATATCATCTGATAATTATGATCAGAATTATATACCATAAACCATAATTTACCATCATTAATCCATTGCATAATATCGTAAACACCAATTTATTTGCATTAATACCACCCAAGAGCTTGTTTAGTCCATTAACATTCTTAATAACATCATCTAAGAAACCTGGTTGCAACCACACAGACCAGATATTTTTCTTATATGTCAACTGCACTCTATCAAGATATTTACTACAGTTCAGATCTCTCAACACATCATCAATGTGTTGTATTTTTAGAGCATGAGAGCCATCCTCTGCGTTATCCTGCTTTATAACTTCCTCTTCATTCCTTTCTACGCTATCACCGCCGTGATTACTTGGATGATTCATCTCAACCAATGGTAAATTCGTGTCCTCCTTTAGAGACATATCAGAGCCTTTTGCACACTGCATCTCATTATTGTGAAGCATCTGTTCACCAATCATAGTCTTAACCTGTGATGTTTCATGTTGAGTAAGCAATAATTTCGACATTTCGGTAAACGTGCTACGTAAATCATGCATCTCTTCTTTCAACTCTTGCCAAACTTTCTGACAAGGATTATTCAATACGATATTGTCTCGAGCAACATTGTTCATCCTGTTATAGTATTATCGTTCCATTAATGTATCCTGTGTACTATGTTGAAAGCCTTGTTGACTCATCCTCTCAGACCTACTGATGTCATTTGCATTTGACTCTCTGCCTTTAATTTTACTTCAACTGTATATTTGATACCTATTCAACTTCTCCAAAATGGGAATACAATATCGAGACCTTGACGTCCAAAAATAGCATATGGCATTAATTCATTACAAATCCACCAATCCACAAGGTACAAAATGTTGCGATATACACAAGGTAATGTGAGCTTTCCTACTATCACAAATTTTGTGACTCAAATGCATTACATTGAACGTTTTGTCTAATTGTTGCCATCTCAATTTATATCTGGTACCTGTCTCTATATCCATTGGGTTTGTATCTGCCCGAGTATCAATTATTGAAGTAAACGATTGATCATGTACGAGAAAACGTATCATGTTAGGTGTTGAAATAGCATTTTCTGATTCAGTTTCTACTAAATTGATCCAGATATCATTGATTCCAATCCTGTTTCATCAGATGCTACCATATCAAGATTATGTTGTTGCTAATCTAATTGCTTTACCTGACATTTTTGCTGTGCTTCAGCATGTTCTCTTTTGAAGCGATAACAAAGAGCCTTAAAATATCCTTTTCTACCGCAAAATTTATGACATGCAGGACATTGCCGTTGAATGTGATCGCGTCCACAAAAGGAGCAATTATTTATTATCTTATTTTGCTCTTTTGACCCATACTTTTTTCTCTGATCAACATGCCTACTATCTAACTTATTTACACTTTGATGACTAATTATCTGGTGAAAATGTTGATAGAAAATTACACTGTCACGTTCAATAGCTTCATGCTATAAAGGTAATTGAGAAGTTTGATCGAATGTTAAGTTATCCATAACTAATAATCTTTTCCTGACCGAACAATAAGCAGTTCCGAATACTAATTGATCAATCAATGCTTCATCTTGAAATGTATTGAAAGCACATTTGTCTGCCTGCGCTTTTAAAGCCTGAATGTAGTCTGATGTGGACTGACCTTGATGTTGGAGCATGGCATGAAAGGGGGGGGGGGAAGCGCTCAGTCCGAACATTAGATTTGCTTTCGAACAACTTTAGCAAAATAGCTTGTAAATGTTCCCATGTGAAATCTGACACAGTTTTAGGACTGATGCTAATTTTCAACTTTTCATACGCATCATTATCTAATGAAGCTACTAACGCATCAATCTTTTAAGAATCAGCTATATCAAATACTCTACAATGAGAACTAAATTGTTCCAAATACAAAGTCATGTTATCGTGATTACCATTGAAAAGTGTGGAAAAAAAGTTTGACTAGCCATCTTGTTCCATAAACACCAGATATACTTCTATATCATTCTAAATATCTGAACTACGACTCTATCGCAAATTGCCTTAGTAAACAACCTCGTTCGCCAGTGTTGAATTTCTATGTTATTGGGGTCTTATACACCTAAAATGTCGTAGTAAATAAGAAGATTACCGAGTTCAAATTACAAGCTGTGTATTCAATTTTATTAACGAAGGTGCCGCCGTAAACATTGGACAACAAAAGATAGCATGCATTGATATTTATGAGATCGCAGCTGTGCATTATCTAAAATAATGAGTTTCAGAAAGTATTTAGACATTACTACATGTTATTTCGACTATCATCAAAACATTATTCAATACTATTCATAGTTATGATCATAAGTTGCTGGACGCTTCTCAAAATATCAAAATTGCAGTTGGGAAATAATTTTCCGACACTACATCAATCAACAAACATAAAGAACATAAAAGAATGTCAAACTTTGTGTCTGACTGAAAAATATTGAAATCCGAACAAGGCTCAAACAGACTTCATGTTCAAAATTGTGCTATTGCTTCTGCTTATAAAATGCCACATTTTATGGGAGTAGTTGAAATATTCACAATAAACACGTTTGTTGTTAGTGAGACCACTATACCTCAGTGAAACTTTTATAAATCAAACTGTTGAATAACATAACTTGAAGGCCATTGCAAAACTTTTAATTTAACGATTTGCAATTCAACATTTGAATGAATAATTGAAGAAAGTGTCAAATTCGGTGGGTGGTTGGATTGATGGGTTAAATAAAATTTACACTACTTTTCAAAATGTTATATAACTGGAATATTAAATATTTCATTTAATGCATTTTGAACCGTAAAATCTTTTCAAAGATCTTTTTCCGAGGATCGTATCGGCTTAATTACAAAGATCTTGGTTCAGGGTTCTATGGACACGTTTGGTGCAATAACTTATTTAATTCTGAAATTAAAATTTTATTAAAGTGTCGAACAGAAAAATAGCTGCTTATGTTGAAATCTTAATTACACCTCTACAAGAAGTGTATCAGGAACTCCATATCTTCATTTTATTTACTTAAATTTGGGATTTTATATATATCAATCAATTCAGCAATCTTCCAAATATTCTGCCTTCTTGGAAGTTGGTTTGAAACCACGATTCATTCTATGTATCATGAGTTAATTAAGACTTCTAATAATATAATTGTTCAGAGTATTCATGCTCATTATTATAAGATGTCTCTAATAAATTTTGTACCGGAACACGAAATGTTATTTTGTTAAATTCTTTAATAGTGCTCTCTTTATTCAATACAATTACAAAATATCTACATAGGTTTGAGTTAAATAGCACAATAATGAAAGCATATATTTATATCAAAGATATTAGTTTTTGTAATCTGAAATATTATAATAAAGAAGTCAAATTGTGATGTAATATTAAATCTTATTCTGTATTTTGTGCTGAGTTAAATTTTGCAAAATTTAAACTTACGATTATCAACAGGGAGACTTTCATTTACTGTGATGGATATTTTCTAATTACAGCCATATTCAATAACTAGGTGCAGACAGGTTTACATTAATCTTGTCATGTATTTCATTTAATGAAAATATGTTGTTACGTAAATGTGCAAGACAAATAACAGATCATAATAACTGTTGCTCCATCTTAATAGTTCGTGACTTCTAAAAATATATGTGTATAATAATTGTTATAATTTGCCAGAAATATTTCCACTATCCCATCCTTATTGGACCTAACGTAGAAAATGCGTATGATGATACTATAAGTGAAGAAACCAATGTACTGGAATATAAATGAGTCAACTAATTTATCACTTCATAAAGTTGGTCTCCATTTAAAGGATTTACAATAACAAGTTTTTGATTTACGATTATTTCGAACGTTTGAAATTTTGTTTGTGTTCTTCTTAAAAAAATGGATCATATCAAATATTTGTATATGATGAAACTAAATTTACCGTTAAATGTTAATCAATCGAAAACGTTATATCAACATTTATTCGAGGTCTTCATGGAAATAGTATTTGCTCTCATTGCCATAATATTATTGAAAAATATAATATTGATGAATTACATGAACTTTGGTACCTTGTTGTAAAACTATTTTACCATCCAAGAACAAAATGTCCTCTAAATAATTTGAAATAATTTGGAAATTTTTCCCTTTTTGAAATTTGATTATTGTGTATATAATGTCTGGTAATTTATTGTAAATCAAATACGCATTACAAACAAGAAATTATTGAAATATGGCATACAATTCAGTATGATATTGCAAATGTGGCAAACCTGATTCACTACAGCATTTATTGCAGGAATAGTTTTAAATTACGAAAAGTTTTTGAAATTAGTTTGCACGAGTAGTATGTACAATATTAGATTTCTTTCATTTGAAACTATAATTTACTACCCATAATATAGCTATCAATCACAAAATTTCTAATTGTGCCTTGTTGCAATAATACTAGATATACTAATAATGCATACTTTTATTGAATATGAAATTTTATATATGCGTATCAATAAATATTATACATATTTCAATGCTTATATATTAGAGGAATTAATTGATTTATCCCAGAGACTTAGATAAAATTGCTTACAATGGAATGCAATTAATATTGGTATTTGCTGTATATATTATGTGTTACAATAATAGTTGTTTTATAATTGATATGTAACTTGTTTTGGCAATAAACAACTATTTAAAAATGTTTAAGTGTCCAGCATCTTGAAATACATCTTCTTGTTTCGATGTCTTCTTTAGTAATATTTTTTACTAATATTTTGTGCGTTGTATGTTGTAAATAATAGACAGAGGGAGTAAACTTTTAACGTTTATTTTCGCAAATGTGAATTACAAAAGCTATTACAGAATTTGGACTTCATATGGCCATGAATGGGGAGCATATATATCAACAGAGAAACAGCACTGAATTAAAACCTAGCAACATTTAAATGTCGCACATATACACTGCAAGAACAGTAATTGCAATTATCATCCGTTTCCATGTAGTGAACTATATATGACCTCCCTGTTGGTCTTGTGGTTAGTGTTGCTGCCTACGGATTGAGGGATCCCGAGTCCGATTGCCAGCCAAGGCGTGTGGGTCCGGAACGATGTTCCCCCAGCAACGTGATGTAATTGGGGAGATGCTATGAATAAAAGATAGTAGCGATCACAGTGAGATCTTAGGCTCTTCTCTTCCAACCCATCTGTTCAGAGAAGGAGCAGTAGACCAATATCCTCCCTCCAGGTAGAGGCCTTATCCAGTAGTGTATCCGATATGGCTGCGATTTGTCATTCATCGTTCATATCAGCCACATCCTATTCACTGCTAGATGAAACCTTTTCGTTCCACTATCTAGGCTTGCTGCTATCCTTAATCATGTAGCTTCTAAACAACGCTTAATTCTATTTATCCAGCTTGAATTTGAGCTTCTCTTCGGTCGTTTCTTTTCTATTGGAGTCCAATGTAGTACATTTGTCGGCCATCTTCCATCCGTTTGTCTAGCTATGTGACCATCCCATCTACACTTCCTCTTCTTCGCGGTCTTGTTCCTATAAGGGTGACGGAAAGTCCTGCAACAACTGAAACTACCCATGGGGTGGGGGTGAAGAGCAATTTGAGATAAGGAACCTGTGTGACAAAGTCAACTGCTACGCCTCTGCGAGTAATTTATATTTCGAGGTTATGTGGCAACAATGCGCAGTTAGAATGGGTGCGGCGTCTGGACCTATGTGTTGTTCCAGCACTACGAATGACACGAAACCAAACTAATTTTGTTAGGATCAAATATTTGTGTACAATGTAATTGTAGAATTTCTACACGTTCGTACGGCTGTACTGTGAAGTTGATAACCAAACGACAGGGAAAAATAAATAAACGGAAATTGACACCGAACTTTACAATAACATTTTGGTATTTGTGCTTATTTTATATCCTTGTTCCTTGTTCCAAACAAATTGACTGCGTTGTTTCTAATTATTCCGGCTGCGACTGTAATTCTGGCCACCAATTTTTCATCACTATCGAGTTCCGGTCCATCGTGTAATTCCTTCGTGTATCCCCACAAGAAGAGTAACAAACTTTGATATACGAGTATAATTAGTTCCTTGTAATTCTCATATATATACAGGGGTTGGACAAAATAATCTAAAAACACGTCATACAGGACACGTAAGTGTGGCCCGCCACTGTACACCACGTGTTGCTGTTGCCGATCGTGTTTTGTTTTCAATGTGTCATGTGGACCTTCCTCTTCCGTCAGCAGTACCCAGTTCACCTGTGAGTGTCGTGGTGTGCAAGTGGTGCGGTAAAATGGGCAACCTGACAGACTTCCAAAGAGGCATGATCGTTGGTGCTCGTCTGGTTGGAGCTTCAGTGACAACAGTGGCGACCATTGTGGGGGTATCGACAGGCACTGTGTCCAATGTCACGAGGACATACACAATGCATGGGCAAACAAGGTCTGCAAAGCACAACAGTGGTCGAAAGACAATCCTGTCCGATAGGGACAGGAGGGCATTAAAACGGATTGTAGCAGCTAGAAAGCAGGCCACTGCAATGAAAATTACGTCTGAACTCAATTCCGGCCTACAGAACCCGGTTTCATCAAAAACAGTGCGACGGGAACTTCATAAAATGAAAATTCATGGCAGGGCCGCGATCGCCAAACCTCTGGTCACAGCAGTAAATGTGAAGCGGCGTATCCAGTGGTGCAAAGACCACAAGGAGTGGACGCTTGATCAGTGGAAACACGTAACGTATTCCAATGAATCGACCTACACCTTGTTTCCAACAACCGGTCGTGTTTACGTATGGAGAACACCGTCGCAGGCCTATGATCCAGACTGTCTGCGCCCAACTGTAAAGCATGGGGGTGGTTCTCTTACAGTATGGGCAGTGATATCGTGGTTTTCTGCAGGTCCCATCATAGTCCTGCATGGAATGATGAATGCTAAGACGTATGAGGCCATTTTGGGGGACCAGGTTCTACCCATGGCCCACACATTGTTCCCTAATGGTGATGGCATCTACCAAGATGATTTGGCACCCTGTCACGCTGCACAAACGGTGCAATCATGGTTTGAGGAGCATGACCAGGAGCTATCACACCTCCCCTGGGTCCCACAATCACCAGATCTGAATATCATTGAGCCACTGTGGTCTGTGTCTGTGTTCGGTCTCATTACCCTCCACTATCATCCCTTAAGGAACTGACGCATGTTTTGGAGGAAGAATGGTACAACATTCCACACACCACGATTCAGGAGCTGTATACGTCCATTCCACGTCGGATCCAAGCTATTTTGGACTCAAAAGGAGGCCCCACACCATACTAAGTATGATTTTCACACTTTTTCAAACGTTTTAGATTTTTTGTCCAACCCCTGTATACACACACACACACATATATATATATATATATATATACGGCGGTGCTCAAAGTATGTAAAAGGGTATACGTCGTCTCCTATTGGACATAGATCTTTGGAAGAGAAATCCATACAGAAGTACATATGCAGTATCACGGATTGATGGTTCTGAAACCAGTTGTGTTTTGGGCATCTTCAAACTTCAACAGTAACAAGTGTTGATTTTGATTTATTTGAAACGAGCAATAATTATTCAACAACTTTAAAAGGAAACACTTTCCGATAGTTTATTGTAGCTCAACATTCATATGGTATACAAGGTTTTTGGGACTTTTCGAATGCAGTTACTAAAGAGGGACAATAAACAAGTGTTCAAAACTAAAGTGCATTACTAAATTTGATGCATATAACCCGCATATAAAAGTTGTTGGTTTAAGCCATTCAATTCTACTACCTTTCCACCCTCTATTATTTGTAATACCGCATATTCTAAAGCAAAGTTACAGAGTATTGGTGATAGGGCATCACCATGTTTAAATTTTGAAGCTATCTTACCTACTATCAGCTATCCGTATTCTGATTATGATTTTCCTCAGATAGATCCTAGCTAGCTGAACATGATTTGTTTAAATTCGATATTAAACAATAATATTTTATAATTTATCCCTATTGATAGTAATTTGCTCTCTTAAAATCTAGGAATAACTGGTGAATCGTACCCTTGCGTTACTATTACTTTTCTGAGATCTGTCCAAAGTTGAAAGTCTCGTCCAAAGTGGATGTATTATTTTCTAAGTTAAGACTGGTGATCCACAATTATTTTTTCTTCATATGCTGCTCATGTTTACTAGTAGGACGTTACGCATCACTTTGTGACATGTTGGGAGTAAAGGCATTTCACAGTAATTATTAAAATCACATTTATCTCAATTCTTACAGGTCTGAACTGTAACTGAGGTTTTCCATTCTTTTGGAATCATCTCGCTTCTCCATCTATGGCGTTTACTAATTGATGTAGTCTTATAACTGGTGCTGCTTTTACTTAATTCGACTCGAATGTTGTCGATTCCTATTTTTTTTAATTTCTCTGTTGATTTTTCGACCAGGATATCGCTAGATTCGGATATCCATAATTCTTCGGCATGGAGTTGAATTTAATATTTATAGTCCGTCTATTTAGAGTTGAATTTAATATTTAAAGCCTTTTGGTAATTTTGAATCGAAACGGGTGGATGATGATGAGATTAATTGAATCGGCAGTTTGAAGAAGGCAATAAACGCCAAAAATGTGAAAATCTACTTTATGCCGGATTTGATATCTGGAAGGGATGGCGCATCTATACAATACACAAAGAAAGCAAAAAAAAAAAAAAAAACATTAGTAAAACCTTCAAAAATAGGTGCGAAATAGAGATGGCCAAAACTAGCGTAGCAGCTATTTTTCACTGTTACATGGGATAAATTGCTATGACTGCTACAACTGATGAAAAATAGCAGTTACTGCCTTAGCTGCTATTTTTCTCCGAAGCTTGTTGATGGTAAAACAGATTGTTTCCTGTTTTCTAAACAAACAGAACTCTTGGGAGAACGGAACAACATGGCAGAGACTTGTCTGCAGAGTGGACAACCATGGTGTGTGAACACTACGTAATTAGTAGCATCTGTTACTCGTGTACGGAATTGATATAAAGAGCTCTTACGACGCAGTAGATGATAGTTGGCTATGTGGAGTAATGGATAAGGCGTTAGAGTTGAAATGTAGTGGTTCCGGGTTCGATACCAGTTCATCGCAAGTTTTTATTTTTAAAGTGGTTTATATTTTATTTATATTTTAAATATATTATTTTGAAATGTTATTGTTTAATTTTTTTGGTAATATTTTCCGTTTATTCTGATTCTGTAGTCCAATTCAGATTTAACAAAATGATAATAGAAAATGGGTAAGGCATTGGACTTGGGATTCGGTACTCCTTCACCTAAAGTCTTTTTTAAAAGAAATTCCTTTTTATTTTGTAATTTCGAAGGAAAGCTCTGGTCTTGCGATTATACATTTTTCTTCCTTTGAGTGAAAACAGTACGCACATTAAAAAGTCCTTAAAATACACATAGTTTAGAAAAAATAAACCGGCAATTTCAAGAAGTGAACAAACGCTAAAAAATCGAAATTAGTTTTTTTACTAAAAACGCACCTCAATTTTTACCCTCTTATCATAAGGTAGAAGAAAAGAACGATAGCTAGTTATAGAATGATTTATCTGGCCTTGTAAATATTAGTCAGTTTGAAGAAGGCTACAAGGCCACTAGCGTCTCAAAACAAGAAGTTCTATTTTCGAATGTCTGAGAAAACACGATTCAGTCGCGTGTGCAATAAAAGAGAACACCATACCTGACGTTACCAAACTTCTGCGTGCCCTTGGTTACTAATTTTATTAAATTTCCTAATGCGTTTATATAATAATAATAATAAATCACAGCCATATTCAATCCACCATTGGATGAGGCCTCTCCACGAAGGGAGGAATTGGTGTACTGCTCCCATGCTGTCCAGACGGATTGGGAGAGGAGAGCCGAAGCTCTCGCTGTAATCGCCACTGTATTTTATGCACAGGAGCTCCCCAATTGTCCTCACGATGCTGGGTCAACACCGGGAATCGAACCCGGGACCGCCCGCACTGAAGTCGAGCGCGCTACCGACTAGGCTACGGAGTAGCTCAATGCGTTCATATATATATATATGAACTCCTGCGTAGCCTAGTCGGTGGGGGCTCAAAAATTTCGGTGTTGACCCAGCATCGTGAGGACA
>JAGDQP010017470.1:15152-38472 GCA_022664845.1 Lepisma saccharinum | reverse complement strand
GGTCGGACGCGACAATGTCCATGATTTTATCGACATTTTCGACACTTGGCCTTCCAGTGCCTGGTACATCTTTGACGTCAAAATTACCGGAACGGAATCGACGAAACCAAAATTGCGCGTGATTGGCTGTTACAGTATCAGGACCATAAACACTATTCACATTTGCAGCCGCCTGGCTTGCGTTTTCGCCTTTATCGAAGAAAAACTGTAAAATATAGCGTATTTTCTCTTTGCTAGTGTCCATTTTGACGCGCGCTCACACAACACTGAGTCAACTCATCACAACTATCTGAACAGTGTTTGTAGTACGCAATCTCATCGTTTGAACGCCATCTCGTTGAGCCCGATCGGACTTATACAACGCGAGATACAGATCACTGAAGCCATCTATTGGCAAAATAATGGATTACTTTTTACTACATCAGATATATTGTCAACACAACAAGCTTTGTGAACCAATTAGAGTGTCGATATTTAAAATGCTCATTTACAGACATTTTTTATTACTGTATTTCTAAATGCGTTCGAAGACGAAGAAGACAGATCACATATATCAAATTTGATGGAATTTCTACACATTTCATTGTAGGTAGTTACATATTCTCCAGATTGGTGATTTCATCATTATATTGTCCCTTCCTTTTTGCAGTGGAAGAGACCAGTGTTGTCTACGCTAGTTTTTCATGACGGGACACGAAACTGTAACAATGATACCAAGTTTGTGCAGTCAAAACCATTTTGAATTATTTTCCTAAGAAATAATAGATCATAAATGCTATGTCTTTGCTCTAATGAACATAAGCATAGTACATCTTCTTTAATGTAGAATCGTTGTTAAATTTTCTTCCCATTCTTATTACAAATGCTAGAATTTTAAAAGCTTCATTTGTAATAGTTTTTATGTGACTGTTAAACGTTTGTTTCATATCAAACGTGACACCAAGATTTTTTTATCTACGTCGGGTCTACTTATGAATTTAACAATTAAATCTATAAATCGTTTTATTTGTACTGAATGATAAAATTTCGTATTAATTGCAAGCTGATTGATAACGCACCAGTTAGTAAAGTTGCCTAAACTATGCTGTAGTTTTATGGCATCTTCATGGAATTAATTTTAGCATATATTTGAGGTCATCCGCAAATAGCACTTTTTCATTATTTGGTAAGAATTGCGGTAGGTCATTAATGAACAAGAGGAATAACAACGGTCCAAGATTCGAGCCTTGCGGGACTCATGACAGTGCTATATATTCGTCAGATTTGTGTTCCTTAAATAGAACAGACTGTCTGCGATTAGTTAGATAAGAGCACATGAACCTAATCAAAGATAGAGAGAAGTGATGATGATTTAACTTACCTAGTAATACATTGTGATTAAGTCTGTCAAATGCCCTGTCAAAGTCAATATAAATTGCATCGACTTGCCTTCGTTTGTTTAACGAGTTTTCAATAAAATCTGTAACAGTTGTAAGGTTCGTTACTGTGGATTTTTGTGAAACAATGCCATGTTGTTTAGTTGAGATAACTGCGTTCAAATGATTAATAATTCGTTGATATACAATCAGTTCAGAGAATTTTGCAAATATTGGTATGATTGCTATAGGCCTGTGGTTGGTAATTTCTCGTCTGTTGTTTGTTTTAGGTATAGGATAAACTAAAGCAGATTTCCATTTGTTAAGTAAAATGTATGTTTTAGTGCCAAGTTGAATGCAATCAATAGGGTATATTTAAAATTTATCAATACATCCTATCACTATATACGAGGGTATACCATCAGATCTAATTGTCGTTTTGGATTTTAGATTCTTGACAGCCTTTCCTATTTCGTTCAAATGTATTTGAGCAACAGGCAGTATTCAGATTTGCTACCAAAATTACTGAACGGTTGAGAAGAGGATACAAATACTGATTGGAAGTACTGTGCAAACGTATTAGTTATTTCTTCATTATTACACAAATCTGACCTTGAAATTTTAATATATTTGGGGGAAGATTTTTGTTTTGTTTTTAATAAATTTCCACAGTTAACCTGGATCATCATTGATATTATTTTCAGAATTTGATATAAAGGTCTTATAGGCTATTTTTATGTCTTTCTTGACTTCCCTACGCAGTCGAACAAATTCCTGATAGCAGGGTTTTGAATTTTCAATTTTGTATGTATAGACTTTATATGATAAATTGTTTTAACATTAAGCTTCCTAATAACGTCTTTAGTAAACCAGGACAGATACTTTGGGACAGATTTTTTTTTGCAGGTGTACACATTTGATAATTATTTCATAAATAATATCTTAAAGTTTACTAACGAAGCCATTAACATTATTATACTCTTTTAAGCATTTCCAATCAACTTCCAGTATACTTTAAGGTAGGTTTAATGTACTTTATGACATGGTTCTTTTTGTGCCCTTAATTTAGTAAATATTATAGTGGTTATCTTGTTGATAACTTTTAGTAAATCATAGAAAAACTGTCACTTTATTCTTGCCCCCTCTGAAAACCACAAGATGGGCGCCCATGACCAGTACAAACATTTTGTCATGTTATAAGTCATTACTCAGAATAAGACAACTCCTCTTAGATCCAGAGGGTTACGATTTGTATACATGCATCAGTGGTCATTCTCATCAAAATTTGATCGTTGTTTTTGAGTACGTGAAGTTGTGTTTTAGCAATGAATGCACTACACTTCGTTCTCAAATGCATCAAGTAAACTCATTTATGTGGAAACTTTCCTATTTCCGTTGTTTTATTGGTAATTCGGTGATCTTTTCAGATGAAGTATCCTGAATAAATTGATCAACAAACTGTAAGTTGCATTTAACACATGCATGAATGCAACATTCACGTAACGCTAACTAGGGACTCCGGCTTATAAAGATGAAGCAACCCACACAACACACAATGTTGAATTAACGTTTTATAAACGTTGAATTTTGACAACGTTGTATTTGGTGTCACTGAATTACATATTTTATCAACGTAATTTAATAAACGTTTAAAGAATGACCAGTATTAAACGCTGAATTAAATTGTGCTCTTAAACCTTCTTAAATGGTGGAAAGCACAACGTTGATTAAACGTTGGTTCAACGTTGAATGTGAGTTTTCATAATCTACAGAAACAATTTTCAGTGATAGTTTTATGCTTAAACTTGATTAGGTGTTATATAACATCATTTTCAGATACGGGTCGGCATCTGGGACTTACGGCTTAGGTAAAATTGTTTCAACTTCTCCCACCGGGAATCAAACCCGGATTGTTGGATTGGCACGTTTGAGGAGAAGTAAAATTTAACTTTCAGGACAAATTTCGTATATTTCCCCAAAAATTCATACTTATAACGAATATTTCAATCTGTGCAGATGAACATAATAATGTAAGTTTCCCAGAGCGAAGCCTAGTACTTCAATGTTCAGTGCGATATGCTTTAATTGAAATTACAATTTTAGGGTTGATTCCAGGTTAAAATCCTATAATCAAAGGATTTTTCCTGGAATCAACCTTAAAATTGTATCGTACTGAACATTGAGGTAGGCTTCGGTCTAGGAAACTTATATTATGCTGTTTATCTTCACAGATTCGTTGTAAGTAGGGATTTTTGGAAAGGTACGAAATTTGTCCCGAAGGTTGAATTTTGCTTCTCTCTAAACGTTGCGTAACGTTGATTAAACAGTGAATACACGTTTATTCAACGTCTGGTAACGTTGAATCAACGTCAATGCCAAAAATAAGTTGCGGAAAAGGTTTAATTCAACGTCTTTAAAACATTTATTAAACGTCAGATTCAACGTTGAATGAACATTTCTTAGAATACTAATCCGATAGTTGTATAATCGTTAAATCAACGTAAATTCAAACAAAATTCAACGTTTATTAAACATTTAAGAAAAAGTTTAGTAAACATTTATTTAACGTGATTGTGCTGTGTGGGAATGAATGCTATATGTGATGTCATAGCATTTGACGGGGCTCCAATACATTTTGTAAGGCGTTAGCAGCAATATTCTGATCTGCATCATTGGATAAAAGTATCTAGTTAGAGAGCAGCAAACGTTGTTTTTTCTGCTCTAATATTTGTTTATTTCGTATGTGATTGTTCTTTCTTGAAAATACGAAACGTTTCTGCAATATTGATTTTAATATCCTTTTATTCATCGCATATTTCTTGGCGTCTTTTCACACTGTTATGTACTGTAGGATTCAAGGGAAATTATATCATAGCTTCAAAATTATTTAATTTTCTCCATTATTTCTTCTTGCTTAGGGAATGGGAGCCCTGTTTGTTGGTGAATGGAATGTGTGCACTTTTTTTGGTCATTTTGGGGAGTCTTCATTACACTGTTAACATATAATTGTGGTGTAGAAATGTCGAACGTGATGAAGGTGGGTCTACATGAATTCCTTCCCCTTCTCGCCCGTTCCATTCTTCCTTTTCTCGTATATGCTTATGTGTACCTTGTTGAAACCCGATTGAATCTTCGTCTGTAGTCTCTGCGATTTTTATTTGTTGCTGCTTTTCTTCTCTTCATTTGTTTGCAATCTATGCTCTTTTTCTTCATGCTGCTTAATTTGCCGTTTTCCAATGTTCCCACATAAAAACAGAGTATGGCTATGTTTCGTGAGCAAGTCTATAACATCCAATATTTGAAGATACACATTCATGAATAGAGCAGGACTACTTACATTTATAGGTCATACTTAAAAGTTTCCAGACGACCTGGACAAAGAAATATAATAACATGGAATTCTGATTTATCGGTGTTTGCAGATTGGCCTGATGAGAAGAAAGCAAAAAAATAAAAAAATAAAGTCAAGAATGACAAGATCTTACGATAGAATATATACACATCCATTCAATCCTATTAATTATCTGACAATTATGTGCTAATACTATTCCTAAATTATAAAATGTAGAAATATATTTGTAAGTTTGTTGCAACCTACGCGAAATTGCCCTTCGCCGTTTTGTAATGTTCGTATCATTATGGTTGGTAATCTTTGCGTACATTTGTTCTGACGCAAAGACAGGGGCAATATATATTAATGCACTTCGATGACAATCTGTGAGATTACGCTTGTGAAAGTAACAGCAACTTTCAATGAACATGTCATTGTTACGTGGTCTATACTGTATATAGGCTAGTGTGTTACGTCCGTTACGCTTTATTCTCAGCTGTTATCCTACTGTCCTATGGTTTGGCTCCATCAAGTTATTACATTTGACAACCATTAGAAGTTGGCCAACTATTGTAGAAAAGTAGGCACTGGTTTAGAAGCGGCGCTAATTTTTGGTAATTTCGTAACAAGGTAACCAAAATATTCATTGAAATATGTATACGTACGGAATATTTTGAATTTATCTGTCTGGTAAACTATTTGCTAGACACTTACATTTAATATGGTCATATACCACATTCTTCTTTCAAAACCTTTGTGCTCGTGGTGGCGTCCAGCGCAAATACGATAAAAATATGTACAACAACAATTTAACTCCGAGATATGTTAAACAAACAACATGGCTGCCATATCACGTATTTGTATTTTTATCCATAATTTAATTTGCACAGACGTATTAGATATCGAACGGATACTAGATAGATCATGACATATTAAATGTAAATTATTAATCTCTTAAAATGTAACTTCAACTCAATGTAAATGTATTTTTTATACTTTATTGTTCAGCTATCGTTGCTATACACCACATGTTTTTTCTATAGTAATTTGAGTTCGAAATTTATAGGATCATAGTAACTTTTCCTTTCACTGCATTTTGTTGTCAATGGTTAGGAGCTTTAAATGACTTCAGTTAATTACTACTGAAGAAATAAAATTTCTTCACATATTTTGAATTCAAAGCCCTGACCTGGATGACGTTTCGGGAGTGTCCTTTACCGTTATTTTTTAAAGGCCCTCCACCTAGATGAATTAGTAAATCTCGGAATACCAGACATTTAGCATTATAACAAACACGATGTGCATTGTTGAATTTCGTGTGTCACTTTAACCAGTACCGCACTTAGGCAAAATGGTGCCCGATGCGAGAGCAAAATTTAGCGCCCCCTTGAACTTGAAATTTCAGTGATAAACAGTAAATATCCAAATAAAAACGTAATGTTCAAAATGTTACTCGTTTCCACACCACCCATGAGGTAGAGTAATTGGCGCGCTTCTTTTTAACGTGGTTTCCCTAATAGGCCTATTGCACAACGCAGACTTTCTATAGACTAGGGAGACTTCAATTTTCAAGCATTCAGATTACGGTGTTCAAGCGGTTCACAGTTCCACTATAAAGCTAGTTTTAACACAGTTTATAAGTAAAAGACACTTTGCGAGCCTTTGACTGAGCAAACTGGCGGATCGCAGTTGAGAAGTCCAACTCATGAGCAACGTCATTTTCAACCGATAAAATAGCTAAGGATGACAATTTCTCATCTGGCATCGTCGATCTCAAGTATGTCTTGATTAGCCTTAGCTTTGAAGCTCCTTTCATCACTCGCAACAGTTACGGGTATGATAAGAAGAATTCTCAAAGCTACCCACACATTTGGGAAGGTATCCTCCAGCTGTTTCTGATTTATAAAGGTCTTAATAGGAGTACCTTAGCCGTAGTTCACACCTGCGGAACGGAAGACGTATGGTCACCGCACGGTTTCCGCACGGACAGTTTACACATGCTGCGTCTTGTCTCCGAAGGCTCTGCGGAAAGAAGGTGTTCAGGGACGAATCTCAATTAAAAGGACTCTCGGAATGGATGCACAAATTCGTGCAATAGTAGAAATAGTTTTCTTAGATATGAAATTTCAACTTTCTCTTTTTATTCAAATTGAGAACATGCTGGTTTAAAAATAAGATCAGTGGTCCTGTTTCCAAACCGATATGTTTTTATTTAAAATGAAATAATGTTGATATTTCATTTGTATGAAAATTATTTCTTAGTGCACAAATAAAAACTGTTTCATCAATTTTAAGAAACCATATTTTACAGTGCATTTACGAGCAAGAAAATTCGTAGACTATTCACGGGGCCACATAATTTATCTAAAGTGCAAACCGAGTAGTGGTTCTGATGTCACTATAAGCAGTAGGTCTTGTCCTTCATAACATTGCTGTTACATAAGGACATTAAACCTAAACAAGCAAAACGAAACCAAATTGCATCTTTCTGTTTGCCTGAATGCCTTATGTCATAGAGAAACCAAAGTTAACTTTGCTTAAATATATTGATAGAAGTTGGCAAAATTTATCGACTGCATCCAGTGACGTACATTATGATTATTATGCAATTGCAGTCAAAACAAAAATTCTAAATATTCTTTTGTTTTAATAATGTTTAATATTGGTAAAACACACCGAAATTCCGTACAAGATCTGTTTTTCATATATAGAAAAAAAAAACGTTTTTTTTTAATTCAAAAGTATTTTCTGTATGTTGTAATGTCTCGGAAGAGATCTATCACCTTCTGATGAAATCCCAAACGATGGGAGCCAAATTTGTAATGACCCAGAGAAAGATTTAATGGATGCTTCTCAATATTCCGCCACGGCTTCTGGGTATGGGATTACCGAACGCTAATCGAAATCACTGAAAGGCAAATCTTAATTAGTAGTACATGAAGGCATACGGAAAAGGAACTTCAAGAGAGAGGATGAGTAGTATACGTCTGTCTGCCTGAAGGCGTGCAATATATCAAGTATGGATAAGTTCCCTTGTCTGCCTTTCTGAAGATGTGCAACCGTTGTTAGGATGGGTTGAAGGCTCCCTTATGCTTTCTGAAGGCACTTGAGAACCTGGCAGAATAGTATACGCCCGCCTCCCTGAAGGCGTGCAGTACACCAAGGATGGATAAGTACCCCTTCCCGCCTGTCTAAAGGCGTGAAGAAGCAAGGAAACAACTACCGCCTAGCTGAAGGCATTTAGTTGTCTTAGGATGGGTTAATAGCTTTGGTTCGCCTGCCTGAAGGTGTACCGCAACTAGAGAAAGGCTGTAAATCACTGATCACCAGTAGTAATAATTGCCCACCTGTCTGAAGGCGTGCAACTAAAGGACAAGATAAATGGGTACCACAGCCCGCCTGTCTGAAGGCGTTCTGCAGTTGGAGAACAAGGTTTCAAAAGAGAATTAGTAATAAAGATGAATATAGCGGAATGCAATATAAGCATAAGTCTAGTAATGAATATTCAAAGAAGTTTTAGATAATAAGAATTTATTAGTGGACTATTGTCCAAAGAAAGAACACCAAGCAGACAGCTTGATGTTGTCTGGCCCGCAGGCCACGAGGAACTGATTTCAAATCGTCCTGGCCCTACTTATATACCTCTGATTCAGTGACGTCACAGCCTCACGTGACATACCTTTAATCTTTTACTTTGTATACACACACACATTTATGAATTTCAAAGTTCAAATCTTGCTTTCCAGATTAAGTATGTTTGTATACATACACATGTTAATTTTCTTGTATACTTAAAATAAACGCTGTATTTACACTTTTCGAAGCTTATAGCGATAAGTTTAATTTGTTATCTTTTTACTCTAATTTGTTTGAAAAACCTTATTATTGAATAAAATAGATATAGAAATTATTTTCTTGAGTCCATAACATATAAAATTAATAGCCAAAAGGGTGATTCGATATAAGGTAATTCAGAGGAAGCGAAAACACTGAATTTACATGGAACGTTAAAGACATTACATTATGCCTCTCCCTAGAAGAAAATTTTTGGAGACTGAAAGTTTTCGAAAAATTTTCTAAGTTCATTTATACGGTTCTTTATTCATATATAGTTCTTTTGAGTTTTTCTTGTTATTTCACTATCTTCATTTCACTTGCTGTTCTGTTTATATTATTCTCACTTTAACCACACTATATATCACGTTTAGAATAATATTTAATAACTTAGAATATGATTATTTCACTTTTTAGATCACAACACTAATTATAATCACTTTCAAGCGTTCACAGGTAGTCGGTTCTTCTGCTTTTGGGTGGGCGATGACACTCTGCTACATCTCTGCCGCCGAAGAGACTACTGCCGCAGGTTGACTGCTAGCGCCGACTCTAAACTCCTGATCGGGATTCAAGTCGCACTTGCAGTCTTTATAAGTAAGTCTTTACGGATACATTTATATATTCTTAGATTGTCAAGGTTTTCAATTTCCACTATACTAGTTTGTACGTCTCTGATGGTTGCTCAATTTACTGCCTAAAGTAGCATGTTTATCGGGAAGGATTCAGCCCTCACTTCTTCCCGGATATTTAGTTTAAATGCTTTTCTTCGGTTTGTGAGGGACCCTATGTCCATTCCTGTACAAGGCCTCTTTCTGACTATGTATTTTCTTGATTATGTATTATTGCTGGTTTTAATTTCACCTTTCGTATCGAAACATAAATTTACTTGATTGCTACTTCGGTCTCTCCAGGAGTAATTCCGATTGTCGTCTGACCTTGGTCCTGAAGGGTTCCTATTCTCCTATTCTCCCAATCTTTGTTCCTATTTTGATATCCGCTGTATCCCTTTCCTATTTTTTGGTCATCGATGTTGATTTTACCCTGGGTTTGGTTCTTGTTGATTGCCATTATTAGTATTATTGGTAGTTCTCGTTTCTTCTTTCCTGAATTCGAGTTTCTAGAACCTGGAAGACTATCCTGCTTTTCCAGAACTTCAAGTAGTTCTTCAGTATGTTCAATATTAGTGCATGTTTGAAAATCATATTTAAGAATGTATATATGGCTTCTTGTATAAGTTCTTCATCCTGGATATCTGGATCGATTCTCGTTAATTTAGTTATGAAATTTGCGATTTCTTGCTCTATACTTTTAACATTGTTCCAATTAGGTTTGTCCTGACATACCCTCTTCTTTCTTCTCTCAATGGTTTTCCTATCTGCGTATTTCTGAATAAATTTGAACCAAAATCTTGGTAACAACTTATATGTTGTTGTTTTTTTATCAGGTGGAACCAGCCTTCGGCACTTCCTATCATAGCTCTTCTTAGTATATATTTATAGTCTTTCTCAGATGCTCCAATAATCTTAAAGAAATAAGTCAGCTCTTCTAGATATTTTGTTACACATGCTTCCTGGACGTTCCCTTTCCATTTGGGCACGTTATTGTAATCCTCAACTTTTACTTCACGAGTTGATTTCCCTTTTCCTAAATTTTGTAATAGTTTTTAGACAAAACTCAAAGACCGCTTTCCTCTTGATACTTCAGTGATGCTTTCTTCATCTTCTAAATGATAATATGTCTTAGCAGTGGGTTTTCTGTCGGTAGCTGCTACCGTAATGGATCGATTTCTTTCCATCGGTCATAGAGGTACTCTTTTTCTAAATTCTTCTTCTATTTTACCTTTTACTGTTACTTCTATTTGTTGTTTATCTGTTTTCTTGTTGTTTTCCATTGAATCCCAGAGGTCGACCATCCTGACTGAGGTTTTCCCAGAACTTTTCTCAGTCACACCAGGCAAACAACTTCCCGAATTCTTTCCGCCTCCCTATCCCGACCTGAGCCTTAGATACCTAAAGGTCATAAATAAAATTCAAATTTATTGTCAATTCAAAGTGCGTAATGTTAATAACAGTACATAAAGATTAAATTAAATTTAAATATATCGTGGTAGAAGAAACTCACAAATAGAAGCAGAAATGTAATTTGAAAATAAAAATATTATTTGAAAAATAATTTGAAATAAAAATTAAAGAATAGAGTTTACCAGGGTGTTAACTCATGAACCCATTTTAAAAATGGATTCATCAGGGTTTGAACTCGCGACCGCAGACACACGAGAGGCTAGTACGGTAACCACCAAACCAGCAAGACTTCTTGATTATCTTGATGAGAATACAATATTCATGGAAAACTATCACTGTTTTCCGGGTCTCCGATATTTTCCATGTCAAAGTTTTACTTTTATACACTTAAGATAAAAAATAAAAGGTGAGCAAATCAATACGTTTTAATTAATAAACTATAAACGTCTAACAGTTTCATCAACTAACTACTTAGCTTGATCATACACACGGAATTATCTTCTAGCGATCATACACTTCTAGCGATCCAGCTATCTGGTTTCTGATTGGCTCCTAGCAGCCATTCCCTTACCGTCTACACAAACTGAAATTTTAATTAATAACATTCACTGATTCCCGTCCACCCCTGTTCCCACTACATGACTCTACGTTGAGGTATGTCTAGATGTACATATTTTTCAATATGGCTGCAGTACATAGAAGTTTACAAACTTGCATTCCTTAAGCTATGCTTTTATCTTGAAACTGACACAAGAACGAAGTTTCCAGCTTAATTCTGTGAGTAGGTATTGTCATTTCAGTGTAAGTTGATGTCTTGGTCTGGCCACCATATTGAATCCAAGATGACAGATTTTCCCAAAGTGTGAGAAGCTGGACATTTTCAGGATATGTTCAGGGAAGCATACTGAACATACCCAAAGTGGTTTCGCTTTGTTATTATTTTTGTCCAGGTTCAAACATAAATGTACTGGACTTGCGTAGGAATTTGCGTTAAATATTTCACTTACCACAACTTTTGTGAACCCCTTTCAAGAATTATTCCTGTGCTCCAGTATTCATTTTGTCAAAATGTGTCACGATGTGTTCACATTTATTATTGATAATTGTTTTCTTGCTTTTTTAGTGACTATGGGTTAGCGGAGGTTAGGTAAGGTCAGGTTCGCAGAGGCAGATATAAATGTACTTTGAAAGAACGAAACGAAAGTCTAAAGATACATAACCGAACCTTACCTTACCTAACCTACCCTAACCCATGGTCACTAATCTCTGATATTAATAATAAATATGAAGAGATAGAAATATATTTTGAAAGAAAAAATACTCGCACCCGCCGAGATTTGAACCCTAGTCCTTTCACTCAACAAGCCGACGCCTTAACCAGTTACCCACGGTCGAAGGTTGCAAATGGAGATTTCGAAGTTGTATTTACACTACACATGTGTTACGTAACAATGCTATGAAATGTCATTCGCGTGTACATACAAACGTAATAAGAATGTGTTTCGCCGAAGATGTGTTCACATAAAGGAGAGGAGACTGAATGAGAGGACTTGTGCTGGGAGCGGCCATGTCGCCAACCATATATAAAATTTCGGAAAGCGTTTTACATTTCTGGTATTTAATACGCAAAACTTTTGTCAATTCTCTTCTCAGAGTGCTGGAATAAAACGACCTCTTTACCAGATATAAAATTGCTGTAACTCTGTTAGTAGTGGAATCTGAAAGTCCACATTTTAGCAGCATAATATTACCCTACATGACTAGTATCTGTGAAAGTATCAGAGTCCTACTTGGTCTCGCACCAGAGATTTCTAACTCAAAATTTTGGTATAATATGAGAAAATCATAAGTTTAATCATACTATAGAAACGAAATAAGTTTCACAGTTAAAATTTTGTAGGAATTGACTACAGAAGTGTGTGTACCCCCAAATAGATTTTCAAGTCACACAAAGAATACCTTCTATATTGAAAGTTATTTTCAAAATGTAATGTCGTCCATTGTCCAACAGTATATGAAACCGACATTAGAGTTACAACATGGAGCAGTAGAGGATCCATGTTACTTATAACTAGCCTGTAGTATGCTGAGTCCAATAGTTTTAATCCAAGAAGCTATGACTTAGCTAGGCTGAGAAAGTGAGGTTTACGTAAATGCCTGCATACTGAGAATTTGGTGCGCACCATTGCACCAAAAAGACCGCCATAGCCGAACGAAGTGATATAGGGAAAATATATTTGTAATTTTGAACTACCATTACGTAAGTGTATTCTCGCACCAAACATTCAATAAACTGAGAATAGCTGAGCGGCCAGTGCTGAACCACTTACAATGGAATGACCCTGCAATGTTTTTATTTTATGCAGTGTAACAGTCGCTGTACATTACTAAGTTGCGTCTGCTGTTAAGTTCTTCTGGAAGCTTTGTCATCACTCAAAGGATACAACTGACTATCCCGACATTTGCCTGGTGTGACAGAAAAGCCCTGGAAAAACTGTCATGATGATTGGCTACTGGTATCGAACCGAGAACCTCCCAAATGCGAAGCCAATCCTCTACCAACTGTAATGACTCTCTGTCGCTCACTGCCTCTTTACACGCACAGACCACCAACCCGTGAATTAGCACGGCTTAGCAGAGCTGCCCAATGAGGACTAAATAGTTGAAACCAATTCCTCACTGAAACTGCAGTACAGAGCACCCGCTACTGAAATTCCGACGGTACAAACCTGTTACAGTAATATACAAGTACCAACTTACCCAGCTTAAATTATCAAAGCAACGAGAGTCATTATGGGACAGGATCCAATGCAGGACCCCACCAATTAAGTTAGCGGTGGCAACATTCTCCATCATATACACTAATTAAAATATTTCCAAGCTCTTAAATTTATAGTACGTTCGGCTTCCAGAAATAAAAAATATTGAATGAATATTGAAGCTCACAACTGAGCTACGGCCGCTCTGTCTTTCTTCACTTTCTAACTAATAATCGAATAAGTGTCTGGATCACAAAGACCTTTCTATTGCGATATTACCATTGATCCAGACCCCAGGAAAAAATAATTGAATACCCCTGATCTAGTGCTTCCGGCATTCTCAGATGAATAGCTTTGACAAACGTCGTCATAATGTGATGGTTATGATGACTGGATTCAGCTCCAATTGGTAGCCAATGAACTGTTTCCACACACTTCACTACAGTAGAGACAAGGAGGATACGTCTCGTTTCCAATTAATGCCTGCAACATGAAGGGAAAACGTAATTTTTCCAATGAAAATATTAAACACTTAATTTTTTTGGTTTATATATATGCCTATGAAACACATTAGATATTGATTTTAATCATCAGAAGACAGACCTACGATGGACTAATCCAAAACAGTCGATATCTCTATTATCGAAATTTTGTGGGATACACCGTTTTTTTTTTGTTTTTTTTTTTCACTAAGCTCCTCAATTTACTTTCAGTTATTGCCACCGCCATCAACGGAGTATCGCCCGGCCCAGCGGGGTTGTCAGGTTTGCCTGGTTCTGAAGGCGTGTTTGGACTTCCTTTCTCAGTAGCATATTGATTCTAATGTACAGCGCTTAATAGTCATAGATATAAACTTTTAAATTCCTTAATACATAATAGAACGGATGCAAAGAAGATAAAGAACAATACCAGGAACCAATTACGGTAAAGGTTGGCAATGCCTTTCTGCAAAGCCAATGGCATCCCCATCTCGTCTCATTGTCACGATACAACTATCACACAGTGTGTGGCAATACTTCTGGAGTCCCCTGGCGGTAAAAATTTTAATTCAAAAACTATTTGTGATGCCGTGGTATTACAGAATTCAGTGTAACACGATATTAACAAATTGTCACGAATATATCAATGTTTACCCTATTTAATAAAATCTTTGCCAGAAATTCTGGAGCCTATACAGAGACCCAAAACATTGAGAGTGTCAATAACATACGTGTTGCAAATGTGTGTCTGTGTTACAAACAGTGTTTCTTTCAGGCGCCTCTCTGGGGGTGCGGATCACCCCCGGAGGGAATGTACCACCCCCGGGCAAAATTGTAGTTTACTATTTATCCTAATTGTAGTTTATTATTTATTGTAATGCTAATTGTACAAGTAACGCCCTCCCGGTTCTCTGAAATGCCCCCTGGGTAAAATTTTCTGAATAAAAGCCTGGTTACAAATACGCAGCAAACTTTTTGATTTCAAGAAACATAATACTTTTGGGTAGGTCAGTAACATAGTAGATATTAAAAGTAAAATGAAAATTTATCAAATTTAAAAATTTGTCTCTAACATACATATTTCGATTTGGAGAAATTTCTATTTTGTTTTTGTAGCTTCTAACAGTATTGTGGCAACCATATGCGGTGCCAGTAACATGTCACCTTTGAAAGTGTTGTATCCAGAAGTAACTGCAGGTGTTTATTATTTCTGTCCGTTTTGTTCACTTGTATTTTATTGTTTACTGGTGTTTGAAATGGTTTTCATTTACGCAATAATATAGCATCTCATGTCTTGAAAATTATTTCCCTTTCTTCTTTTTCTTAAAATAAAAAATCACTGGGTGTTTCCCACATTTCACCTAAATTGTGAACAATGGCGAAAAGGTTGGATACGAAGGAGTAAAGTTTAAAATTGTGATCGGTGAAAGTAATTAAAAAAGATGAATTCAGTGGTAAATCCTGTTTGTTGTCGAAAGGGGCGAACAAAAGCTTTGGTGGGAAAAAAATCACTGTTCAATATTCTCTAGCAAACAAAGAGAAACGGAATTAAAAAACGAATGTGGCGATGATCTCGTCTCTCATATGTTTAATATTATTTTTTTCCCTCTGAAAGTTTGGTGGTGCTAGACCTAATCGATAAAATCAAAGAAAGAAGAAAGCCATAAACATACGTATTATGTAATAACATTTTTACATAAATTTTGAACAAATGAGAAACAATTAATTAAAACTTTACTTGTACGGGCTCTCCTAACTTCATAGATAGAAGAATGTTCTAGGATTCTTTTCCTTCCAGAAAAACTTCCAACAGTTTTTCAATACCATTTATCTGTCGTAGGATTTAGTTTTTGTGCTGGACGATACATTTTCGGAAATATTTAGTATGTAGCAATTTCAAAGCTAGTTAACTGGCTTTTCTCAACGTGAGGATCTTTAAAAAATGTCAGATAGGCTATTAGGCACCTAACACGAGATGACCAACTTTACTGATTAGTATTTAAATCGTACTCAGAATCCTACTTATAGAAGCGTAGACCACTTATAAATAGATTTGTAGAACTATTACTTTCAGGTAGAAAGAACAATGGTCTCAATAATAAATCAACAAAAAGAGAGCAGACGCTTTTTGAAAGTCAAGGTTCATATACTTCGGTTCTATTTAATCCTTAGGATATCGCATCACTCGAAATCAAGCACACTTCAATTATCGGCGAAATAATCAACGTAACGAAACGAATACTTGTTTCGGAGCTAGGTAAATGGCCTTAATTAATCACTGTTTTGGTTACACAGATCGATATGCAACACAAAATATCAATCCTTTTGATCTACTTAAATATTTGCATGACTCTAGGCCAGTTTCTCGAAAATACCATTTGTTTATATGTAATTGCGTATTTGTCTACGTCCACTACTCAACATAACCTTAGATAATCTCATAAATTGGTTGGTTTAATTGATTCGTAGCTCATACCTCATAGACCATTATAGTATTCGAAATTCTATTCCCATTTGTAGTATTCTCTAGATCTCTACTTTCCCGCCAAAATATACTCTGAATACTACCTCCACAAAAATATTCAAATTAAGGAATACAGATCCCCCGATCCGCTACACTACATTCTAAATCCTCTGTATAGTAAAAACACTACCGTACTACTCTATATAATCCCTTCTACAACTCTCTACTATCCACGCTACGATACCCTCCAGAGTACAAAAAACTAGCAACCCGCCAATTGAAACCAGTACTCCGATTATTATGTACCCAGACACACAAAATTAGCTAAAAAATTCGCTGCAAGAAATACCAATAAACCTTTCAATATCAGGGGCGGACTGGCCCACCCGGCTACGCGGCTATCGCCGGGTGGGCCCACGTGATAAAAAGTAGCGATGTGGGCCAACATGATAAAGACGGAAGTGGCTATTTCTAGGGAAAATATTTTACTTTCAAATTTTATCTTAATCATTAATATTAAATAGATTCTTAGAAGTTTGAACATCTTATAATGTTAGGTTGTGTAAATATTTCCATGAAAATCTTTTTAAAAGTCAAACGAGGGAGTACTTTCATTATAGGGAATGCTGCCATTTTATTTATTATCCCCTTTCCTGTACTTTGCACAGAAACATTTTTTTTTTAATTTTTACAATTTAAAGATAGAACAAGATGATAACTTTTCTATAATTGATACATTTGTATTAATATTGTACTTCAACAGTTTTTCGGCCATCCGAAAACAGAAATCCTAGGGATATCTCCATTTTTGCCTGTACTTCGGCATTCCAATTCCCGGGGAATGCATTAAACATAGTGGTTCGGGTCATATATTGAGCCGTGGTCCCCGTACTTAGTAGCTGACCACCTGGATTAGGATCTAAGTAAAAACTGAAGTCAAATTGAACACTTCTTTTTGCTATAAAGCAAACTAAATTGGACTAGAACTAAGTTGTTCTAGAAGACACCATATGAAAACTGAAATTTGAAGCACTTCTGTAGGATGGCCCTACTTGGGCTCGTTCTGAATTTAATCAGAATTTAATCTATTTCATAAAAGCCTACGATCCATATTATAAAACCCTGAAGACTGTGCTCGAGCTAACCTACAGAACATGGCATAGAAGGTCATAGTAGGCTATAACCTATATTAAGGATTCTATCTTTCCAGGGCTATACAAGCCACCGTGTGATATTTGTCGTGGTTGCTGAAGAGCATAGACTATTGTATATTTTGGTGAAGAATAGCACACCTAACCTAGATAACATGGCATCGGAGGTCATAGTAGACTATAACCTATATAAGGCGCCGTGTCTTATTTGTCGCCGTTGCTGAAGAACATACTCTATATTTCGGGGGTGCACGATACGCGGTGTCGCATTTTATAAAAGGCTACTACCCTTTTCGCATCCCCCTATATAAGCTAACATAGTACACAAGACTACGAACCATTTCCAGCCCTATTTAACATAGCAGAGATTACACAGATACACAGGATTTAACCCCACATAGTACACCAGTGCTACGACACCTTATTTAACATAGTAGAGATTAGACCAAATACACATGAATTAACCTAGCAGAGGTTCCAGCACCGGTCAGAGGCTACACCTATTTAACATAGCAAAGATCCTTGCCCTCATACCAACGCAGAATAGCAGAAATTCCTTAAAATTATGAAAGGGTACGAAGCCTTATTTAACATAGCAGAGATTAGATGTCCTCTAGGCTAAAGATTACACATTTTAGACAGGATAGAGAGGAATATATGCTATTTAACCTAGCAGAGATTCCAATATAGCACAATGGTCCAGCCCCTAGCAGAAATTAGACCAGATACACAGGGTTTAATCTAGCAGAGTTTTCAGCACAGGACAGAGAGTACGGTATTTTTGCCACAAAATATGGTTAAGTCTACACTTCCATGTCAACACACACTCACGGCCACCTTTGCAAAAGTACACTCACAAATAGCCTAATCAATTTTCGCTGCAATTTATTGACTTCGTCAGTGTCTGTGGTCTTATGAGAAGCGACCGCGACATGTCATGGCTAACTTAAATATATCTTTTGCAGTTCATCTCTGAAGACTTTACTCTTTGAACAGTTCGTATCCTATCCACACTAGTGACCAGCCTGGTTTAGGAAATACGTAAGTATGTCTATAAAAACTAGGTAATTACATTGGACGACAAGCAGTTGCAGGGTATTCTAACAATGAAGTCATAAGAAAGTGAATATAAAAGGGAGTTACAGCCAGGTTTAGTCATGAATATTTCACCTTAGGAAAGAAAGACGTTAATTTATCAATTCATGTCGTATAAATGAGGTGCAAAACCGTTCAAGCGTTCCTATAGACCACATTTTTATTAGTTTGCTTTCTAAGTAGCTTTTCGTTTTATTCAAAGTACTTCAAACACTGCTTGTCTTTCTACAAAATTTCTTTTGAGGGTTGGGGCCAGGATGTTCTTCCACACAACCGATTATTAGTAACGCGAGTACAACAAAGCCATAGGCTAAATAGGCTTTGGATGCTTCAATTCTTCTGTCGTCATTCGGGGTGGCAACTTCTTTCGTCCCTCCACAGAACACAACACCACAGAAGAGGCCGATTCTGGCTCTCCACGTATCCAGGGAGATCTCGCGAAAAACACGTCTGTCTTCTTCCACACTTGTTGGTAACACCTCGTTCGGAATACTTGCTAAAGAGAAAGTTAGACTATTTTACAGCAACTCAAAAAATCCAAAACTTGGCACTGAAATTGCGAGATAAAAGAAATGAATTTAGTTCCATATTAATTAAAACAACTGCATTTGTGGAACACATACAGAAAGAACTCACGAACGCAAAATACAGTGTTGAAATAGAAAGTTTTCTCCCATCTAAGAGAATACCTAAATCAAATCTACAATTTAGTGAAACACCCAGCGACGAAGCAAGAACTATTTCGTCTTCGCCATCAAAATGGTTTGAAATAAATGCTTTCAATGTGATCGTTGACACCGCAATTCAGAAAATGAATTCCCGTTTTGTTTCGAATGAATCTCATATGAAAGACATTGCTTGGCTACATGAATCACGTTTTAACCAAACCAATTTGTTGTAAGTGTTACCTGAAGACGCTATGGATATTCTAGTTATTATTCCAAAGTGAAGAAAGGTGATATTCAAAAAGAACTGCTTCAGCTTTTCCGACATTATGGCGACTACAATAAGTCATTACTAAGGTCTAAAGATATCGATACCACTAAAGAATCAAACCAGGACAAATCTAGAGTAAAGGATATAGAAGATGAAGGATCCGATGAAGAGAGCGAGGACAAGGAGAAAAACATGGATGAAGAACTGGTATGTAAAGTTGGAAGAAAGTGCCAAAGATGCCTGTCGCGCGCGTTAGAATCACTTTGTGAACTATATGACTACGGTCCAATGTATCCATCGTTGTACGTGGTGTACAAATATATTTTGACTATTTCGTGCGCGCAAGTAACTTTTGTCAATCATGAAGGTTATCAAAAATCGATTACGATCTTCCCTTGTTAGAGGATTTCGTTCTCTTTCACGTTGAAAGATCATTTAACTTTGATTATTTATTTATTTATTTGGTACCTATTACAGGATATTAGTCCCTATTACAATAGGCTTACATAAGTTCCATTCCACGATACAAGACACTACAGTACAGATAAAACTTAAAATACAAAGCAAAAAAAACCGGAAAAAACGAAAAACAGTTATGTCCGTGATACACTTGAATATGTGATATTTTTCCTATAGACACAAATAAAACACAAATAAAAACATGATATACATATATACTACAAGAAAAACATTATATTAAGGAAATAAAATGCCGCATCACAACATAATTTGCATTACATATAGTTGTGAAAGTTTTAATTTTACATCATAATATGCACATAATTATTAATGATTCTTCTATTTGCTTATAACAGCTTTAATAATACTTATATACAGTGAGTAAGAGGACGAAAAATCTAATTCAGTATTGCTTTTGACAAATTATTATAAGTTCTACACATTCTAATTAAAGGTGAATTAAGAAATGATTCAGTTCTACCTTTTGTAATATAAAATGGAGTTCTCATTCGAAGGTTTGTTTCTTTAACATTGAAACTTAGTTGGCTCACAAGTCCTTGATCGTCTATGCTACCGTTTATCAACTTAAATAAGAAAGCCATTAAAGCAATAGTACGCCTTACGGGTAACAAAGAATAATCAAATATATTTAATAACTCGTTGTATGACATATTTACTTTAGTGAAACTATTATTAATTGTTTTGTAATACAAATATCTTAAAAACTTTTTTGAATGCGCTTAATTTTTTATCGTACTGTTTGTAATAAGGTGACCATACAATAAACGCATATTCCAGTTTACTACGAACAATACTATTAAACAGAGTGACACAAGCCTTTGTCGTACTAAATTCCCTTGTATTTCTTTTTAAGAAACCCATTGACTTATATGCTTCATTGATAATATTTTCTATATGTTGGTTGACACATAATTTACTATTCACAAGTACGCCTAAATCGTTTAAGTAACTAACATTCCATATTACAATATTATCAATATCATACTCATACTCATAGTAATTACTTGACTGTAATTATAAACAGTTATTGGGCTTACTACTATCTTTGACACTTTGTTTTTAATATAGCACTGACAAGTTAGCGATGGATAATGCAAATCTTCAGACAATAAAGGATAACACATCTATTAACATCTATACCACCTTCAATGTTAGCGATAACTAAGTCTAAGGTTTTCCCGTAACTATTTTTCACAGAATTAAATAAGCTCAAGTTGAATAGTGAGAGAAAATTCGATAAAGTGAGACATATTGAATCGCCCTGTAGAAGATTATACTCCGAGTCAGTGATTGATGGAATATTAAAGTCCCCAAAAAAGTAGCAAATTATTATGCTTATCCTCAACAATGTCTTTAATTTTTTATAACAGCTCGTAATATCTATCAACTTTCGTTTTAGGCGGGATATATACTAAGAATATATAATAAGTTTTATGTAATAGATTTAATTTAATATGTACTACATCTAATAAATCAATATATATGGGTATATGTTCTGCATGATAATCTTTCAAAGCTGCAAGAAGGACTCCTCCTCCATTTCTATTTTCCCTATCTTGTCGATACACGTTGTACCTATTATCTATAAACTCTCCATTGTATATATTGTCAGTTAACCAAGTTTCCGTTAGTAGAATTATATCAAAATGGGAGGCAATCACACTTGTACATAATTCATTTAATTTAGATCTTATGCCTCGAACATTTTGATAATAAAATTATAATGTTTCTTTACCACTCATATCTATATTTTAAGTCAATTTTTTAACTTCATCCACAGTACTAAGTGTATAGACAAAAGTATCACTTGCCTTCTTTTTTAATTTGACATTACCCGCATAATCTATCCAAAGAAAATCATAGTTTTTCTCTCTTTTTACCCTCCTAGCCTCCTTAAATACTAATTTTCTATGTGATGTCAAACTGTGATTTACGTAAATAGTACCACCAACTGTATATCCAATGTCTCTACAATTTAAATTCCTTTTAATTATCCTCTTTTTGACAAAAGCATCTTTATCACATCTCCTTACAAACTTAACTACTATGCCTGGAATTGGTTGAGTTGGTGTCTTTTTCATTCGGTGACAAATGTCTAACATACTATCTGCTACATTGCAATCTAAGGCCGACCCAACTTTTTTGACAATTGAGTTAACATCTTCGTTGGGAAGGACAGGAATACCATGCAACTCTACAGTATTTCTCCTCCCATACTGATCGAAATCATCTAGCTGCAATACTAACATATCAACTTGTTTTTTTCAGAAAGGAATTTTCACCTTTCAGTGTTTCAATAACATCCATACATTTTTTTATTTCTTCATTTTGCTCTTTTAATAGTTTAGAATTCTCATTCAATTTTTCATGGACAACATTTAATGAAGTTCCGAGATCATCTTCAAGTTTCTTGTTGCACGTTTTGATGTCATTGACTTCTTTCTTATAGTAATCAATAATTGATTAATATACTTCTTCTAACATAGGGATCTTCGCGGTAACTGCGCCACTGTCACTTGACAATGATCTTGGTTGTGATTTTTTTACAATTGTTACAACGCCACACATTGTCAGAAGACCGAATATATTTTACATCCTCTTCTTTCATATTAACTCAAACGCTATGAAATATGTTCCTACACACACTACATTGCACTTTCAAATTAATATCTTGTCGCGAAATTGGTTTGTTACACTTGCTGCAATTTCCCATGTTGAGAAGTTAAAATTAAATATTCAGCGCTTCCTTGTGTTAATGTTAAATGCTGGTTATATTGAAGGTAGATGGTATTCACAAATCAATATGAACTGGCAACATAGTTAATCCTGAGACTTTCTTTAACTTGGTTTGCAATCCTGCAGCAGATTGCTTACATCCGATATCGAGAAAAATGAGCAAGGAATATGTCTGTTTCTATATATTACAGTAACATGCTGCAGTACAAAAATACAAAAACAATCTGCATTACTTACAGATATTCCTCGATATGCTCAAATTCGTCCACCGTCAACACTACCGTTAGTTTAAATAAAAATTTTCGGAGCACTTAACACGTAGTCACATTGCCATCTAGCGTTGCCAACTTCATGACAAAATTATTGAAGAAATTGCATCTACTTCATAGAAGTTAGGACGTTATTTAAATTACTAACTACCAACAAAGAAAACAATGCAAAATGTTAGTGATTTAAGCAAACTAAAAAGTGTATTTGTGTTGTATGATATAAAACTTTTCACATCTTGGTCTCCTGTCTAGAAACTAAAATATTTTAAGTGACAGGCAATGTTAATGTTACTAATTCTTTTGAATTTTTATAGTTGTAGTTCAGCTTCCTCAAAAATATATATTGAGAAAACGAAAATGGTAATTTATGTAAATTATGGTGTTATATTAAAAGAGCGATAGAGCTA
>JAGDQP010017470.1:0-15052 GCA_022664845.1 Lepisma saccharinum | reverse complement strand
ATTTAAATTACTAACTACCAACAAAGAAAACAATACAAAATGTTAGTGATTTAAACAAACTAAAAAGTGTATTTGTGTTGTATGATATAAAAGTTTTCACATCTTGGTCTCCTGTCTAGAAACTAAAATATTTTAAGTGACAGGCAATGTTAATGTTACTAATTCTTTTGAATTTTTATAGTTGTAGTTCAGCTTCCTCAAAAATATATATTGAGAAAACGAAAATGGTAATTTATGTAAATTATGGTGTTATATTAAAAGAGCGATAGAGCTAAAAAGTAGGGGAAATGTATTATTGATGAATATGTAATGCATACTATCGGTTTGCAAGCAATAAAAATTTTATTTCAAAGTTAGTTTATGATCATCTTATCGCTTGTGTAGTTAATGTTAATAAAATCTAGGTTCAAACTGTTATGACTATATAGAAAACAAGTTTAAAGGGTAATAATAGGTTTAGTTTATCACCAAATTGTAGTTAGCCATTTTAATAGAAATATGTAAAAACACAAAATCATAGAAATGTCGATGAGGTGTGAATATTGATGCACTCATCTTGCAAGTATACCCATAGATTTCTTTAACCGAAAGTTTTGTTTAAGTTCCCTTTCGATCATAAACTTGTCTTAGCTATGAAGAAACTACAGGAAATATATGCATTGTCGCAGAAAAGGGGAAAACAAACTTAGGATTCTACTGCTAACAGACTGCTTTGTCATTCTGTACAAGCTAATTGAGGTTCCGAATACCATGCTAAAAGACCGAGCTCTGTGGTAGAGCAAAGTTAATTGTGGTGTTTAACATTTAGACTTTCAGTCCGTTTTTGGAGTTCGTAGCTCATGAGGTTAATTTTCTATACAACTTAATCTTAAAGAACAAATGGTAATTTGTAAGTAAATAGAGAAGTACATTTTCGGAAATGCCTACTCATACCTACGACAAAAGAAACATGGATCATCGCTCTAACGTGTATACGTACTAAAAATGAAACAAATATCAGAACTGAAATATCACATCCAATACCAAATTAAACCAACTTAATCTTATGCACCATAATTGATCTTTTGAGAAAAGCAACTCACCTCAACATTCAAGCTGTTTTCAAGTGTGTGTTGTTAACTTTATCAGATCGCACTACGCACACGGAGAACTTTGAAATATAACATTTCACAATTCGAGTTCAAACTTCACAATTCGAGTAATGTCCAATCGTGTTTGGACTAAACATTTAAAGTTCAGAATTTTGACTAAGTCCAAACTATAGCTGCTGTTGAGATGGTTGGTTGACGGGTCTTCGCCTAAATAGTGACGGGGATAAAGTTGAGGTAAGGAATGAGGAGGAAAAGAAAGTTGGAAAAAGTTCTTATACCAATTTTCTACTAGTGGAAGGAGTTGATGTAACTTGGATTTTGGAAAGAACGTGATTTCTTCAAGGTGAAATGTTAATGTCATTTTTAAAACAATTGTCTGTGTGATGCAGGTGTTGATATTTACATCAGAATTAATTTTAAGATTGGCACGTGTTTCTTACTGTCAAGGCTAAAGATTGTTCGTGGAACGTGTATTATTGAATATTTACACTGTCTGTTATATAACCATCATATTTAGTTCGTATGAGAATTAAGGTCAAATTATAGTTATTATTCCTTGCAGGAGTTCTTACATAAAACTAGAAACTGTCTTGGAATGGCAATCTTTCACATAACATTGAGTTGCTATCTTCGTGTTTGGTATTTGATGGAGCTTTAAAAACAAAACAAAAAATATTTCTGTTCCTAACGTTTAAAACAATGATCCAACTTTTCCGCTGTCGAGACATGGGGCTCGGGACACTTCATTTATTCAAATGTTCTACTAACTAGAATACAAGAATTAACTGTCTAAAATTAAAATTAAATAAGAACTAATAAAATAATAAAGTAGAGTACGCGACACTACTGAAAGTAAAATTTCAATTTTGTTCAAGAAATCGAAAAATATGAGAGATTAGGTAGATTCGACAATGTCAATCAAGATTAGAAAACTTAGTAAAAATTTAATATGAAGATATTTATGCTGCTACAGAACCTTGTTGTTAACATATGTTCAGAGACACAAAATAGTTCTTAGCAGACCTTCGAGAAACACTTCATTGCTGCAACTCAAAGTTCAAACAGATAATATAAATTTTGATGTTGGGCGAACTCTGTAGCTAAGCCGGGTGGGCCAAAGTTTGCTAGTCCGCCCATGCTCAATATTCCACTTCCCGCAATTCCACCAGCGCAATCCCTCTACAAGCAATGATCTAAAAAAAAGCCCACATTCACCTTAAATTACTCTACATCCTAGTATTCCAGTTGCATGCCCTCCACAAAATATTACTTACAAATCCTGATTACAACATTAAAAAAATAAAGTCTCCTCTATAATCCCACCGCAGGCATCACATAGAAAATAATCCATACATTTCTAATATCACCACATAATACCGCATGCATCCACTACACCATAAATCCTTATAATTAACGGATACACCATTTAATAACTACTTCATCAAATAACCCAGCCGCATGCATCCAATACTAAAATACTCCATAATTATTTGTACCCCTACTATCCGTCTAAACCACTGCTACCTTCCTACTACTTCCCTACTGTTTCCAATAAAAACATAAAAACTACACTACTAGCACCAAATTAAACCTTTAATCCCATACTCCAAATGTCCAAAATCTACTTTAACGCTCTTTCTACAGAAACATTGTCCCGTTTACCATCTAGCCCTGTAGCACTTTCCCCTTTGTGCTCAGGAGGAGCCTAGAATTCCTGACTAATACAGCAATTCCTCTATAATTTGCACTAAAGTACACATATAAATATCATTTTCCTCAGTTTTACACATAAAAATCCATCTTAAAAAATTCTCTCTTCTCGTTAACAAGCGCACAAGAAAAATCAGAGTGAAAAAAATTAATATGTCACTCGTCGCTCCTCACAAACCAACTTAATTTCTTATCTTAAAAATAATAGAAAATCGGGAGAACAAGCATGAATTTTTAGCATTCGAAAGCAGCAATCCGGTGCCACCACTTGAAAACGACGTAATTCACTATCTCACACTTTTTTTTGCTTCTCTCTGAGTATGCTTTGTCTGTTGAAGCGGAATACTTACTTCGGTCCTTTCAACTCATCTCTGTTCTTCGCGCGACTGAGATTCCTGCTGAGTGAAAGTGCGTCAAAGCTGCGGCCGTCCACTCCCCTCTATCCCTGGCGGTGTTACAAAACTACGTTTTCAAGCCAAAGAACTGAACCATTGACCAGAATTTTATTAACTAAAAGGTTATAGAAGGAGAGAAGAAGAATGAAATGTATAATACAAACACGTACACAGTTTACGTATCTAATGGTACGTGTATCAAGTAAGCATATTTAATATTTTATCTTATCTTGGTACCCTAAAGTGAAAGGAAAACAAAAATTATTTACACAATTAACATACACAGAAATACAAACATACAATTTCACTTACTAACATATTAAAATTACTACAAAGAAACCTGGTGTGCACACCTAAGATAATTATAAGTACGATCGGCCGATCTAAAAAGAAAATTAACTTTATTTACATATTTTATACGCTTAAAAAATAATATAGCCTATGATTAATTACATATTAAAAAGTAATGACGTAGTCGTTACACAATATATACGATGTAAATACTCTATTATGTATGTAATAAATGTCAGATCCGCAGGAACGATTCTTCCTTGGGGAGTGAAGACACACCTTAGTTTCGGGAAATACGCTGATAATCTTCTACACTTCGCATAAAAAATGCGACTTTTAACGCTTTGCAATTAGGCAACCCGAATGACATTTTCTTTAGGTGAAATCTTTTCTGGTAAAGAGCTCTCCCTCTTCTTTCCTCAGTTGCTCCCACGCAACAAAAGTAGCAAATAATGTTCTCAAATATTTTTTCCGAATATGAGCGACAGAAAAACGGATGAAATAGGATGCTAAAAGATGATGCAAAGGGAAATTTAAGCACAAACCGAAACTAAGAGTTACGGATGTCAGTAAGATAAGAGGTGGAGAAGCAAGATTACGTAGAGAGAAAAGGGAGAAGAAATTCACACAAACATTGGTTAAAACTCTTATCTGTCTAGGCCTGAGCCAAAGTTGCCTATAGGTTTTAAAGTAAATTCAAATTCTTAACTAAAAGGTTGGGTACAAGAAGGGCACTTCCGAGGAAGTGCCCTTTTTGCAAAAAACACTTTATTCTGATTTTCCATCCCTTATCAACATAATCACCAAATTTTATGTCAATATCTTTTTAATTGAGCTCAGAAGCCAAAATATAAAGGACTGCTACTGCTTTTATTTTTTATTATTTTTATTTTTAATTTTATTTATTATTATTTTTTTTGCATAGAACACTTTCCTCTGTGACGGCTTTGCTCTGTGTGTTATGAGATCAGGTATCATGGACACTGATTTCAGTTCCTGATGTTTAAAGTTATTGTACAGCTGCTTTTTCACTTATGTACTTGTTGGTACAGTTTTTTTTTCCTGCTCTATGGGTGGTTTTCGAGTTCTTCAGTTTCAGAAAACATTGAGTGTGTTGTTGAAGAAAAGGCGAGAGGTTTAAAGATGCATGTGAATAGAAGTGTGTGAACAAGAATTGCATGTGAAGTCGCGAGAGAATCAGGTAAACAATATTTTTCAGTCGTTCAAAGAAAGAAGTTTAAGTCAGTAAAGAACTTTTGTAACAATATAAGAGGATTTCTATTTCAAGTGGTGTCTATAATGATCACGAAAATGGTGACAATTTGAATTTATTTATTGCCTTTAGGCATCTATGAGTCAGGGTGGAATATGGTAACGAAAAGAATACGGGAAGGAGTCGGCCAGCGGTGAAAATGGTGACATTCCAGAGTTTTACCTGAAGGTTGCTGGAGGTTAATGCATTCACTTTCTGTGCGCGTGGTCACAGGTTCAATTCCCGCTGGATCCATTGAACGGAGTGGTCCGGAGCCACTTTATCAAAAACGGTAGGCCCCGTCCTTAGAAGCTTATCAACTTAATAACAATTCATTCATTCATTTTACAAAGTGGTATCAAGATGCAATACCACTAAAATACTCCAATACTAAAATAGTATTATTAAATCATAACTATAGATATTACTTATTTTTGTAGTGCCTTTACTGTAAGGACTAGTAAATAGAATAGTTTCTATAAGGTCAAATATAGAAGATTATAATTCATTTTGCCATCACGCTTTAAGAAAAAATCATTATTTTTCTTTTTTTTACATAGCTTACGTTTACTGGTGTTCTCTGCATGCAAGAAGGACACATGCGTGGAATTTTATTTTACTACTTTCCTAGTATTTCCTTTTCATTTGAGTTGCAAAATACAATTAAAATTGGTACTAAGGATAATATTTAAGATGGAATAAACCTTATTTTATTCCAGGTCGTTCAATAACATTTTTCAACATCGATTTTCCACAAGTTGGAACTGCGGTGAAGTACCCTCCTTTCAATCCCCTTTCAACTGTCTCCTGAGCTAGCATCTCGTATTTCTTTAATCTCTTTCAAGTTGAGAGTTGAGAGTTTTGCCATCCGGAGATATCCATGTGTATTTGTGTAGACCCCTAAGTCCCTAAGTGCTTAAAGTACGTGCTCTTAGGTTTTTTTTCGAAATCTCGACAGTTATCAGTCTTTCTTCACTGTTGTTGGTCTTTCCGTGAAGGCTGTACTTGCCTATAGTATAATTTCCTTTCCTACCTACCTTAGCGTTGAAATCACCTAACACAATTTTCGTATTATACTTCGGTTATCGGTCAAACCATTTTTCTAACTCATCGTATAATGTATTTTTGTCGTTTCCATCGGCTTCCTCGGTCGGGGCATAGACATTTATTAAAACCGTGTTTCACCATCGAGTAAGTATCGTGATGTAGGATAGTCTTTTGTTTACGAACTCTATATTCTGAAACCCCCGGAAGGATACTGTTCTTAATGAAGAATCCTGTTTCGAAATTGTGTGACTGATTTCCCCCGTAGTAGAAAGTGTATTTGTCGTGTCTGATGCTATCTTGACACTCCCACCGGACTTCTTATATCGCTAATATGTCCAGCTCGTATTTCTCGGTCTCGGGTACCGCCATCTGAATAGCACCCGTTTTGTATAACTTTAAAGAAAATGCTCTCATGAACCTAATAAAATGTATTGGACAATTCCCAACGCAAAAAATGCAAAGCAAAGAAATGGTACCGGTATACAGTTGATATCTGCGCTCTTAAAAAAACAATGCTGCAATCAAGAAATAAATAGCTCAGAACCATCTTTCAAGTCAATGAAAACTGTTCAACAAATTCATATCATACCAAGTACGATTTGAAAATCTGTAATAAATAGCAATCACAAATTTACTCTGTATTATTATGGAAATGTTCACAACTTTCATTTCTTTATGGAAATAAGCTCCTTACGGAATGTTTCATAACGTTTATTACTACTGCTTATTAAGCAATTATATAAAGCACTTATTAACTGCAATACGATTATAAAACTACTTTATTTTAATTTTCTCTATTTTGTACAACTATCAACATATCCCACTCTACTCGTTAATAAATCCCTTATCACTATTTACATTGTTTGAGGGAATATAATGGCATGTTTAGACTGTAGAGCTTATGATTTTGTCACTGGAAGAATAAAACACACGTAGAGGTTAATCCATAACAGTTCCCAAAGAAATTGCATGTATGTGTAGTAATCCATAGGCATGCAAAATGATTGTACATGTTCAATGTAAATTATAAACTAAGTTTTTAATAAAATAGGTATGTATTCACAAAAGATAAAATGCAGTTCTATTTAAACTTCTTTGAAGTTGTTAACTTAATAAATCAATGTTTGGTCAAGACTAGTAAAGATTATCATATTGCATAAAATAAATATTAATGATTGATAGTATATTCACATAATGTTATAATACGAGACAGTAAAAATCAATCAGTAACGTTAAATGTTAAAACGTTAACAGTTAAGTAAAGATTTAAAGTTAATAGAGCATTATAAAGATTGTTTGCCCATTTTGCCACACAATTCCAGAACGTGTGCTATTAGTCATAAATTATATAATACCATTGCAAGGTTTTGTTATATACTTATTCAAAGAGTCCTGTAACTCAACCTTCTATAGTCTACGATATCACTGCATAAAACAAAAATAGGAATGCCATTGCATACGATTAGGTTCCAAAACAGTTATGTATCCATGTTGTCTTGTTACAATAAAACATTGATCTTGTTGAATGATAGATAAAAAAGAAAGAGATTAAAATGGTGAGATTTAGTACCATTCAGTTAACATGCTTTCCGTGCTTTGTATTTTTAATTGTGGATACAAGAAATAACAATAAGAAAGCTAAACTAAAGCATCTGCATGTATCTAAAATTTCCCAACATTGTATAAATCTAGAGGTGGTTCGATACCAAAATTTCTCGATACCGACACTTATTTCAGACCTCCGATATTCGAATCCCTATACTTTCCTCAACAGCATTCTACACTATAAATAATAATAATAATATTTAAGTAAAATTCAAATATACAAATTTCCTATCCTTCACTCTTTGACTTTATTAACTTATTCTATTTTACGCACCGTATTTTTTGTTAATTTCACGCATTGTAGGCTACTTTCTTATACATCAAAGTGGAGTTTATATACTCTCATACATAAAATTTCTAAATTTTTCGACAATACCTTTAACATTTCGCTCAAATTTGAATAAAAATAAAAATAAAATTCAAAATACCGCCATATTAACTTAAACAAACATTTAATAACTGGAAGGAATGTTGTAAATTTTTGTTAAGACGAGGATTTTCATTCTATTGGGATCAAGTTGAGTTTCTTGTGCTGCATCGAGCTCTATGTAACGATATTGGAGTGATCGGTTTGTGTCGAAAGATATGCCAGAGCAAACATTTAACCTCGATATTCACTTCCAGTCTAATACAATCACATATGGGAATATCGCGATATAAAAAAATTGATATCTTTTGCCAAATGCGTGAAACTTGGAGAAAAGCATCTCTATCGAAGTACTCGATACTTTTAAGCGGTATTGAGTATCGGATTGAGCGATACTTTGTACGATACTTCCTGAGGAAATCAGTCCAGTTGCTGAGAGAAGGATCCAAGAAAAGGAAAACATCCAAATCCAGATGTCAGTCGTGAATGTAGTGAATTGTGGTATGTGCTGGCAACATCGATAGAAATGACGTCACATTTCCCGGCAACCAAAGAGATTTTATGTGTAGTTCTTTTGTACCACCGTTTATTTTAGATTTGCATTCGTCAAGGTAACCATGTCAAGTATTGATGAGGTATCTTTTATTCGTTACCTTTTTAACTAAGCATCGTGTATCAGTATCTAGATATTTTTCTTGGAGTATCGGTATCGATATAGGAGAAGAAACACTTAAATTTAATAGGTACCTATTGCTCTTTATGTTCAACCATGACTCTCACCTGTTAACATAAATGGAAAATAGCAACCAATATCTTTGAGGTAATTTTGTATTGAAAACTAAAGAAGCTTTCACTCTGATGTTTAAACTATCGAGAAGGTATCGACTTCAATTATTAAGGTAATTACCGATACTGATACCTTGCAAGTATCGGCGGTATCGAGCATCGAAAGTATCGAGAACCCATCTCTCTGAACCAGAATCAAAACTGAAATCTTATTTAACTATGCATAAAGGAACTGGTGAAAACTAAACTACAGGAAAAGGATGTACAGACTTCTAAACTCTTTGAACACTTTATTAATATACAACGTACAAATTCAAATTAAAAAAAAAGATAAAATATTCATGGTTCCTATTTTCATCCTCGATTGACCTCTGCTATGTCATTTCGGTTTCTTCCTATTCTTTGTTCTTCTGAAATTAAACTTCACCTGTTACTTTTAGGAATCAAATTTATCCATGTCCTTGAGGGCGTTTAGGCATCTCAGACTCAGACTGGGATAGAATATTGGGAGGTAGTCAGCCAGAGTATACTAAGTAGATATCATATCGGCATTTGTCTGATGTGACAGAGAGAAAACTCTGAAAAAATCTGTCAGGATAGATGGCCGCTGGGATCGTTCCCAGACCCTTTCAAATCCTTAGCCGACTTGTCACTATTAAGTATTTCTGTAAAAAGTGTATTGTCTTTACATGTATTTAAACCTCCTTTTCTGGAGGAGCTAAGGCTGGTAAAACTCACGACCCCATGTCATATTCAATTACTTCCTTCGTCATCAATAGAATAAGGACTACCTGTTGCCAGTATTGATTTCTAAGCACTTCATTGCGTATATTACACCCCAAGGTCAAATTATAATTTTGTTGCTTAGTTCATTCGATTTTTTTTTCGTTTTCGTCTTCCCTGTATTTCTTATTGTTGATCCAGTGGGCCTAGTAGGGAAGTCCACCATCTGCTTTTTTATTAAATATATATCTCAAATTTTAATAGGCGCTAATACAGGAAAACAGAAATGAAATATTGAGATGATAGATCATTTTAATCTTTGCCTCCCTAAAAATTTTATTGCTGTCATTTAGAAAAATCGCGTTATTTATCTCTATGTGAAATATTTTCATATTCTCCATTAAATTATTCCTTTATGTTCCAACAACGAAATTGTGATATTCAGTCGGTCACATAAAAAACGGTAGGAAGCAAGATACATGATAATACAAGAGATGGAGTGTTAGAACGTCGCATGGATGAGAATTGCTTAGCAACAAGCGCGCACATACAAAAAAGGGAATGTGCGTTAGTTTCATTTCCATTGTGTTTTCCATGTAATTCTAGAAACTGTGATATTGGAAAAGATAAGTTTCTCAATAAATGTTTCCTTTGAAGTTGTTATCGTCGAATAAAAAGACTATTTGAACTATTTTTTGAATTATTTAATAACAAAATTGTTTTGTATAATATTACCAACACCTTCCACAATGACTTTGTACTAACATTGCTGAATAAATAAGAGGTCAAACCCAAAATGCACGAGACACAAAATTGCCATATTTTTGTACATGAAACAAAAAGGTTCAAAGTTTTGTTGTACAAAATATAACAGTTGTTCGTCTCATATGTTTAGGGTTATAAGTAAAAGATAACTCGAACTCTTTTTATTCTTGAATTCCACTGCTACTCCTTGGCTTCTGAACATCTCAAATAATATAATGCATGCTTTGTTTTTCATTAGATACACGTTAAAAACTGATAAACTATTTTCTTTTAATGTTATTTTGAATCAAGATTTAGCTGCTAATGAAACCTCTGATATAATAGAAGAGAGAATCGAAAAAATATTTTCAACAATATTTCACATTTTCGGTTTCCCTTCAGTTTTCCATATGTCCAATTTTAACTTTTGTTCTAAAATAGCAGACGAAAAAATATGATTAACGGGCGGAAATAGATAATTTAAACAAATAGATAATAAAATTTGTCCTTCATAGGAATTTAGATGTATTTCCAACCTTTAGCCATGTATAGATTATGTCGGGATACGCGAGGGGAAATAATACAGGAGCGAATCGGCAAGAACCTAAATTGAAGGTACTTGTAATGCCCACGACTCTTTCCCCGGAGGCAAGATTTCTTTTTTACAGTACAACTGTGAATGGACATTTCAATATCAAGCGCGGATTGGTTATAAAATAATCCTACGGTGCTAAGATTTGATTAATCGTCTACCGGTAACAGCAAACTTTTAACATTCATACATGAAATAGTTTATTTTACTATCTTTTTAAAAATTTAATATACTTTCGAAACAATATACAAAAATGAAATTAGTTGCAAATAAAACTATATGAGAACTATGTAAAATTCTTCGAAACTAGACATAATTCAAAAAATTCTTTCACCTCGAAAAGTTCTACTGTTCCTGCTGCCATCTGTCGTGCACCAAGTACATAATTTGTTAATGTCAAATAATAATACAGAGTTATATGAAGTTGTAAGTAGCTCATTATAAGCTTAACATCAATAAAACTATTTTCCCGATGAAAACCTAAACGCATTCAAATTAGTAATTAGAGAAATATATTTACACATATACGTACATGCTTTGCAAAATACAGATTAATTAGAATGAATAAAAAGTTCAGATATCAGGAACTTGCTCACTTATTGAAATTGTAGAGCAACTGTAGCGCTGTGGTTCGTCTACCACCTACTTTCCTATCAATATACAATACCTAATTAGCTCCTCTCTGCCCCTATCAATCTACAGCCCTATAAATATACGATGTATCAAAAGTCACTAGCTATCTCAGAACATAGGAACAGCACGAAGAAAATATCTGGGCTTCAAATTTGGATTCAGACATCTTGATTTGTAACGACATTTTAATCTTGTAAGGCTAGAAGGTCCCTTTATAGTAGTCCTTGCACTATGTTCTCGGCCTGTATAGCACCCTAGTGTCCAAACAACGCAGATAAAAAGAAACAGACTTCAGATTTAAGTATAGGTACCATGCCATGTTGAAAGAACCCTTACCATATTAAATTCGGAAAGATAAATCATGGTGTATGAAGCGGGATGGACAATAGCGAGAAAAAGGTATAAAAAGAAGCGGGAAGGTACCAGCTAGGACCTTAAGTTTACAGGGTGTTCCTTCAGCCCTACTGTACCCAGTGATAATATTCTACAGGCTGTCTATATATTATACTAACCTCTCTTACCGTAATCCCATATACGATTCCTACTCAAGAACCCCCACATTACGTCTTTAACATCACAAACCTATGCTAGGATACAAGATGTTGTGTCACCAAACCTGGTGGTGAGTCAGCTTACATACGCAGGAATCAGGAGGTATTGCTACAATAATACTCAGTAAAAACAAACTTAATCATGGAAAGATTTACCTTTCGCAGACTGTGTCAAAAGCAAGGACAACCATTAAAAGATTATACTACAGGTCTACGGACAGAACGAAAACGTAAATTTGGAGTGTTCATGGACGAGGCGTTAACAACTCAGTTGGTATACGTCATTATGGATAATAATATTAATATACGGATACGTTTGTTATCGACTGAATGCCTAATCTTTGACAGAGCAACAACGATGACTTTACAATATGAAACGATTGATCAGGACAGTTCTCTGTTAGCTACACATACAAACCAGTTCTTATCCATGAGTAGCAGTATCAGACAAGTCATAGACAATAAACCATACAATTATCCTAATAAACAAGAAGCATAGACAACTCAAATTATTAGAAATTGCAAATATTGTAGGAAAGATCATCCGAAGAATAATTGTCCTGCTAATGGTAAAACTTGTGCGTACTGTAAGAGAAGAAAAATCATTTTCACATTTGCTGCATGCAAAAGCAGAAAGGTCAAAATATTAATCCTAAAAATGAGTCAAATTACATACACAACATAGAGAGGAAACTGAAATTAAAATGGTGTCGAATGTTCCAGCCAGGGATGTATTGGAAGAATTTTGAGTAAACTATATCCCCGACTCCCAAGATAATAAGTCATCTCCAATATTAGTGTTACAATTAAGAATCAACAGTGAAATTGTTGATTCCGGATCCAGTTATAACATTATTAGCAATGTGACAGTTCAACGCCTACAGTTAACTTCGAGAATAGAAAAATGTTATATTCATCTTAAAACTTTAGCCAAACAAGGCATATAAATAAGAGAACAATTAACGGTGCCCACGATTTTTAGACAAAATCTCTGGTACGCAACTTGGATGGTGGTGGATGATGAAATCGCACTTCCTATTCTAGGCAGGTCAGGACTAGACACGCTCTTAGGAAACTGGCGTAAATCTTCATTGTATGGTAATTGTAATATTTCAAGATAGGCTATCCTCTAAATCAACAAATCATACATTTTTGCAGTCGTAAGGTTCTTTCTCTCAGATGCACTTTTATTACTATCACTTATTACATTAACAAATGTGAAGCCCACCACATCAGATAAGTATTAATCTCATCACACGCATGAGTAATCACTTTTATAAAGAACAACTTTTACGCAAATAACTATAATGCACCAGAAAAAGACAAGCCGTTAATATAAATCAAACAATCCCAGGAATATCAATGCTGCATTTTACTGAAACATTTTGTGTTCTAAATGTTGCTCCCATAATTAGATCCTTCTCTTGATTCTGCAATGACTTTATTTTCTTGTGCATACTTTGTATTTGTTCTTTCAATTCTCCAAACAGCAATTTCACCGACGGTTCTCATTCCGGAATCATTAGTCGAATTTCTAAAAACTTCACGCCAATTAGGAAATAAAATATTCACTCCAATTCTTCCTAATATCGCTAATGAGCAACTGTGATCTGTTACCGTAAAACGGTATCAACCTTAAAGCACTATTTAAGATAACATAAAGTTGTATATCTCCCAAAATTGTCAAAGTGGTATTATTAACCAAATACACAGTTCCTGTATTATACGTAATATGGTAAACTCACACCCTAACATTTATAGCAAATTAATTGGTACCAGATTCAACGTTGCTCCTGTATCGCACATGAAATTGCATAAATTATTCTCAGTCTGAACATCTATCGTCATTGTCAGTGAAATTCCATTAAAACCACTGTTAACAGACACAAAATTATCTATCAGCATTAAGTCAGGTACGGAAATTGACTTTAATTGAGAAGATTAGAGAGTTCATCCTAATACCTCTCACTTATATTTCCATCGTTGTTTATTTCCTGTACTTCTTGTATGTTTCTCGCGAAACATGCTATTTTCGAATGGCCACGTTTGTGACATCTAAAACAGATGGCGTTAAAAGCTCTGCAGTAATAAATTTTGTTCAAGGAATATCCATCACGGATTCACAAATAACAATGCAAGAGGTTAAGCAAATCATGATTTTGAGATGAAGAATTGTCCAAACCAATTTAGTAACGCAAGGTTTTCAAATAGGTCAATGGATGAGTCATTATCTTGATTACTGAAACAGCTGCAACATTCGATACATTTGATGGAAGAAAAACAACATAATTTTCATCAATGGGTTTCACACAATATATCACTCTAATCGCAACCAGTCAGCTATAGAACATGAAGAGCACAGCTTATCAGTGATACAATCAGTAAGCAAATCGGAAAATGATAAAGCAGAAGATAAAAACAGGAAGATTCAATCAAAGGAACAGCAATATATAGAGTACCAGAGTTCATGGAGGCACCAGCAACAGAATTTCCAAGAACAAAAGAATTAGTCACAGATATAAATGAATATTTGATTTCCATCGGTTACGAAAAGCATTTGAATAACACAAGATTAATTACTAACAGCACATATGGCAGGCAAGGTTAGTAAAAGGATTCCACCGGGAGGTAAAGAAGAACGTAGATTTAGTAACCAAAGACATACTGTTTTGAGAGAGAAACTATGGAGGAACAGGCAAACTTAGCAATGTGACAGTTAGGATTCCGGAAAAGAGTATTTTTATGTATTTCTGATAAGATTCTGTGAACAATTTACTTGCCTGCAATTATGGAATAGAAATTCTTTGGTGATTTCATTTGTATTATTATTTTTATTGTATTCTATTGATTTTGTTTTTAATTGATCAAGGTTACAGTGATATTTAATGAGTTACTTTGGAGTGATTGATTCGAACCCGTCAACAATTTATATTTTGTGTGCAATGATTCTGAAATCTAATTATGCCTAAATTCACCAGAAATATAGTTAATGAAATATAGTATCAGGCAATAAAATATAGTTAATTCAGAAATCTGAGTCCATATAGGACGTTTGGACATGAATGACATCAAGAGAACAATGGAATAGCGATATCAGATTTCTCTAGATTTTCTGGATAATGAATTATTCTTGTAGTTCAAGTCGGCAATGTATATACTTATATCAATACTGTAGATTCAGGAAATATTTACGTAAGATAAAAATACTTATGGATTTAAGTGTAGAGTATTATGGAACTACTGATTTGATGTTAGCATTTCTTAT